>NDXB01000355.1:0-55864 GCA_002631895.1 Agapornis roseicollis
CTTGGGTGCCATGGTTTAGTGTGAGGTGTCCCTGCTTATGTCAGGGGGGTTGGAACTGGATGAGCTTAAGGCCTTTTCCAACCCGAACTATTCTATGGTTCTATGATTGAACACAAGAGGGAAATTTTTCATAGTGAGAGCAATCAGCCAGTGGAATAATCTCCCCAGGGAAGTGATGGATTCTGCAATGTTGGACACTATAAAATTCAACTGGACAGGGTGCTTGGATATCTAGTCTAGGTCATGCTTTGTCAAGAAAGGTTGGACCAGACAATTCTTGAGGTCTCTTCGAACTTGAGATTATGTGATTCTCAGAAAAACAGACTGCTATTTGCAAAGAGGGAAGTAGTGACGTTACCATACGCTGTAAGATGCCCATATCTGACAGCCCTTCACTTAATGACTGATTGCCCTTCACTTAAAAACAGTAGAAAAAAAAGCAGTCAGTGAAAATAAAAATGAGAATTAATAGATCATTTTTGGTAGGAAACATCTGATTAGCCCTTTATGCTTACTCAGCAGAGGGAGGTGAAGATCGCTGCCTGTCATGCTCCAGGGTAAATCCCAACTGCCAAAGGCTTCTTGTCTCCATCTCAGATACAGAGGCAAGACTCAAGATATGGTGTTGGTAATATTATGTCGCGTTTGGGGGCTGTAAAAGGGCTTCCTAAGATTACAGAGAGAGAAATGGAAGGAAACTGATTTAAATGAAGGTAGGAAACTTGGCTAAAAGGACAAAATAGTCTGGACATAATCTTCCTCAATACCCACTGAAATTAGTGCAAGCCATTTCACTTATCAGGAGTGGTTCTGCAGCAAGGTGGTGGTTAAGTGTCAGTTATGGTCTTTGTTTGGTTCATGGCCAGAGAGAAGCAAAAACTGCTTTTTCTCCCAGAGAAGCAATTTCTTGCCAAGTATCCCCACACAAAGAAAACAAACACACAAGAAGGCACCATCACAGATACCTAGGGAGATAAGCTGCAAAAACATGTGCTCTGGGCAAAAGTGCAAGGTGCAGAATGTGAGTTCATGATCTACATGTGTTCTTCACTCCGCTTTGTTTATTTTCGCTTGGTTTTGATGTGTTAAATTAAGGGATAGTTCATGGCCGTAAGTCATCTTCTTGCTGTGGAAGCCAAATGGTGGGAAGCAGGTATCTTGCACATCAGAGGCCAGCAGTTTCACAGGGAGACTTCAAATGACTGGAGCGAGAACATGAGCAATTGTTCTGTGGCTTAGAATGTTGAAGTAACTCCAAAGTTCTAGGAACAAGTATTGCCCTAGGTCTCAATTGCAAATTAGAAAGGGATGAAAATGCCTGCTCCTCAAAGTGTTCCAGTTGTTGAGATCACTAAGCTACTGGGGCTGGGCCTGAGCTTCCATCATCCTTTGTGGTGCAGTTTCTGCTCTGAAGGCTTTGCTTGGAGCAGGACCAGCCTGTGCAGTACACATGGTAGTAAGCCTAAAAGGGTGATTAAGGAGAAGGGAGGCGAAAGATGGCATTCTTTCACTTGTCTCTTGCATGTGAGGAGCAGAGACATGCAGTAGCCCACCTGTGTCCCCACAGATGGCTGTGGGAGACTCCTCTCCTATTGCCATTGAAAGGGAAAGGTTTCCTAACCCCATTGCTCTTCTCTCCAAATCCTTTTTCCTCCTTCTCTTACCTATGCTTCCATCTGCAATAGCCCACACTCTGCTTTCATGCTTATCTGCCCATTTATCAGGTTTTTTAGTGCGTACAATACACAGAGGTGGAAAGTCTTCAAACAGCACATGTGAAGGAATCCCATAATTTGGAGAAGAGATGGTTGCACTCAACATGTACAAATGGATAGGTAAATGTTTTTCCCTTTTCTGAGACATTTTTCCCCATTCAACAGTTGGCTGCATTATAAAATTAGTGCAAATCTGTAAGTGGTCACAAAGACACCTTAAGGAATTTTAGGTAAAGTCTGCTGGCTGTGCCTGAGAACCAGCATGCCTTTTTCTGGTTCATGTTTTAATAGTGCTGGTGATCATAGGATCATAGAATAATTTGGGTTGGAGAGGACCTTTAAAGGTCATATAATCCAACCCCCCTTGCAATAAGCCAGGACATTTTGAACTAGACCAAGTTACTTAAAGCCCTGTCCAACCTGGTCTTGAACACTTCCAGGGATGGGATCTACCACCATTCTGGGCGACCTACACCCGTGTTCTACCACCCTTATCGTAAAAGAATTCTTCCTTACATCTGCTCTGAATCTACCCTCCTTTAGTTTAAAACCATTATTTCTTCTTGCATTGCAACAGGCTCTGCTAAAAAGTTTGTCCCTATCTTTCTTACAAGCCCCCATCAGGTACTGAAAGGCCACAGTTAGCCAGCTCTCTCAACCCATCTTCAAGGGAAAGGTGTTCCATCCCTGTGATCTTACTGACAAGGGGAACTTAGGCAGCCACAGCAAGACAAAGAAAAGTCAAACTTTCTACAGAATTTCCCTTGCCACAATGAAAAACCTTGCTATACATGACACACAGCTATCAACATTTAGAATCCATCATCCTTAAGTGTAGTGATCCCTGCTGAAGCAGTAAGCCTACTGGTTTGCTCAACTTGGCTACTAGTGCATCTGGCAAGTGTGCTGTCAAGCACCAGGCTAAAAGCAGCAGCAATCAAAGCTACAGGGTGATTGAATAATTTCTATTGTGTGCTCAACTTTATCTATGGTTTTGTAACACAACATTTAAGGAGACAGTGGGGAAACTGCTGGAAGCTAAAATCATGTCATAGTGGTGGGCTGTACAGACAGTGGCTGGAAACCCAAATACTGTCCAGTGCGTGTGCAACAGGGAGGACTGGATTAAGTAATACCCCAAAAAATTCCTTTTCTTCCCCTCAACAAATCAACAGTGAAGTTCTCAATTTGTTATTTATGGGTTTCATACCTTCAGCTGTGCTCTGGCAGTGTTTCCCAGTGATGAGGTCCACCAAAGCTCACCATGAAGATGACTCTCCTCATAACATTCCAAAAGCGAGATATTCATTCCTGGTTACTCAATATCCAGTTCCCCAAGCAAGAAACAGTGGGTTTAAATCGTCAGTGGCACATTGGGACTTCAGAGAAATTAAACTAAGCAGTTCTTTAACAAGCCTCAGCTGCCAAAAGAGTTTGCAAATATTGCATACCAATAATGAATGCTTTATAGACTCCTCCATCATTGTAAACAGGGATTGGATTCATCTGTTAATTTGTTTCTAATGAATAACCCAATCTGTTTAGAGTAAAAAGGTCTCAATACCCTATTTTTCTTAGCCATTGAGCTCTTCTCTTTAACTCCATCACAACTCGTTGGTACCTGCAATGCCAACAAAACCACCAACAGCCACATTGCTAATGCGCAGATCAACATCAAGGTTGTAGCTTTCCTGTATGTTTTCCCAAATCCAATTTAAAGTCATAACGTACTTTATTAGCTGCAGACAGAATATTTAAATTCAAAATATTTCTTTTTCAGAGTTTCATCTTTTGAAATGGCAATTGGTGATATTCAAGCCACATGTTAGCCACTTGTTTTCAGGATAGAGGGTGTACCTTAGTACAAACCTTTCTCTGTTTCTTGAAACAACAACAATAAAACACCCTTTGCCTTTTATCCACATCTGGCTGCGGCAAAAAACAGTGACCCATGGAATTCAAAATTTCATACTTCACTGCTGCAGGCAAAGTCCAGAGGTTATTCTGGCTGTGTTTGTGAAAGTTGTAGCGCTGTCAGAAGGAGAAGTGCTTATTGAAAAAACACACGGGGTTTCTGTTTCCAAAAATTATGGAATTAGTCAGTGATAAGAGACTTTTTAATGCCCTCGAGCCATTCATGAGACTTAATAGGGAATGGCTCAGTTAATTGCAAGACAAGAGTAAACAATCCATGTCAGATATGCATGGAGAATGCCACCACCACAGCTGAGCTAGTCTGTGTTGCAGAAGCCATATCTCTCCAAAGGTCTGCGATTCTAAGGAGCCTTTTAGACATTAATAAAGATAACAGTGACCTCAAATTTAACCTTATGCTGAACATGTTATAATACCATAATGTAATGCCTCAAGCTTCCTGCAAATTCAAGCAGGTTAGGAGTTATCGTACGGAGGATGATGAATTTGAACCATTTTCCCAGTACTATCATCCATAGATCACCCTTCTGCCTTCCTGGGGACCACTGGTTAGAACTAAAATTTAGTCTGAATTGAGAAACTGGGAGTCAAATTCATATTAATAAAAGCATTCACTTTGTCAGGCAAAGCAAACTGCTATAGTTACTACAAGCCCTACTTGTGAGATGAATGAGTCCAAAGACCACTGTTATCACCCCCTTAGCTTCTTGCTGGAGGTGCCCAAAAATCATCATTCATGTTGCTGTCACCTGTTGAAAGGGGTTCCTCACAGATAAAGTTCAGCATTTTTGTGGATGAGAAAATAACGTTGGATGAACTCAACTGTGGCAATAAAGATGTGAAAAGTCTCCATCAGCTTCACCATTCCCAGATATATTTTCCTCCATGTAAGATATAGATGGATGATGGAGTGGTAAAGTAGGCAGCTGTCCTTTGTGGCAGTGGGATTCAGGATCACATCCTGTGGGAGAAGTTGTGCTCCAGGAGAAGTGGGGAGCAGTGCTGGCACAGGGTAATCCTCCCACCTTTAGCAGGTGGGGACCTTTCTCTGCTCGAGTACTCCAGAGCATCTACAGAAAGGGTATTGCAACATAATGGATACCAGCAATTCTGTGTTGTAATGAGCCCTCTCTGCAGAAGGGACAGGTCTAGAAATCCATTTCTAGAGTAAATGAAATCCATTTACTGTAGAAATCCATTTCTACACAGTAAACGTAGATCTTTGGAGACAATTGCAACCAAAGCTCTCTTCTATTAATTTTCCTACTACTTGTGTTGGAAGAGGCAGCGCAGCAGAGGCAGTGGCCACAGGCAATGACCTGGCTCTCAGGGCAGACCTGTCTCTGTGGTGGAGTCCCTGTACAAAGACGCTAAGCTGGTGCTGGGGCACAGCAGCACGATGGCAGAGGACAAGTTGTTGCCCAACATGAGCAGGTCCAGGGCATGGTTTTCCTCAGTGTGTCTGCTGCAAGATCAGCATGCTGCTCCCTGGAAGGGAAACGTCCGATTCCCAACTCTGGGTCTGGCTGGCATGCAAATCCCATCATCTTCCATGTGTGTATTGGGTGTGGGGGGGGAGGTGGCTTTACAACTTTAATGATTGCAGAAAGAGATTAATCTGCCAGCAGGACCTTTAGGAAGCACATTTCCTTATGCCTTGCATGTGAGTCTGAAAAACATTTGGTTGACATCTTTCTTTAAGCTTCCCAATCATTCTTCATATCTACAAACCCCGAACAGCAAAACATTGGCAGAACCACAGTTTCACAATATTTTGATTAAGGAGCAAATCATCCTCTCGGCTTTGATGCTTCCCTGTCTGTGTTTCCTTGAGGAAGGATTTCAACACTGAGAAGGCCATTGGACCTTGCTCATTTCAAGACATGATGGTCTCTCTTTGTGGCTTGTGTTCAGGAAAACACCCTGAAAGCAATGAAGCAGCTATTTAAAAGCTTTCCTTTCTTGGTACAAAATTAAAGATGTTTAGGTCCTTTCTTGACTTACCAACATGGAGTCTCATCACATGCCATAACAACTACATCAAACAGGCTTCAAATAGATGCAGAATAAGGACAGCTAGCATGCTTATGCTAGTATGTATGTACTTACAAAACATATGCACTACAATAACCCTTGTAATCCAAACACTGACAAAGGAAAAAAATAGCATACCAAGTAAGCAACCACTTTATTTGTATGTAGTGTCATTGGCTATTCTTATTAGAAGCAAGGTCTGAGTAATAAACTCCTTATTATTCCTTTCAAACCCCAAGCTAAGTAATACACTGTATCATATTAGTCATATGGGACTTATATTCCAAGTATTTCTTTCCATTTGGATTGCCTAAGAGTTAACCTAGGAGAAAGGCAGAGCATAGTGATGACACTAAGCCCATGTAGATAAATATCATATGCTTTCCAACTTCATCACATTTGGTTTATATCAGCAGTGTTAAATTCCTCCATAATTCCCAAAATTGCATTCCAACCAGTTGACATCTACATTAGCTGGATGCTAATCCAGTTAAAAATAAATGCAAATTTTGAAAAGAAAATGAACTCAGATATGCTTGGAAAAACCAACTATCCCCACTTTTGCCTTTGGAGAGACATCAGCAGTCTTCCTTACCTATTCTTTCAAGGCTATTTTAGAGGGTTGAACAAGGCATTTTAAAACACAAGACCAAAGGAAAATGCAAGAGAGGAAATTCCTTACCAACTTCGCTGGAGGTCACCTTCATTCTTACCTCCAAACCAGGTCCATGTAGCTTGCATAGCAAACCAAGAATAACCTTACTACCCACCTGGGTCTCTGTCACACACACTTGTATGAATTCCCAGCTGCCCCACCACAGCTTGTTCCAATTGCAGATAAATGTGATTAATGAGAAGAGCATTCCTGGTGCATTACCACTGCTCCTAAAAAAGGACTGTAAGAAAATTGTTATTCTTGATTTTTCCCCCCAAGATCTGCTTGCCCAAATTCTGCCATGCTCTGATCCTGGGGTTATCTATACTAGCACCATCTGGTGGGTCCCAGAGATATTACATGCTCCTTAGGAAAGTCTTCGACAGAAGAAGCACCAAAGGTGTGAGGGATATTTGCTCCCACATCGTCTCCAAAGAGAAACTCCTGGTGATGACAGATGAGCCTGGTCCATGCAGCTCTTGCCCCCAACATTATTTGCTTGCCCAGTTTGCTTCCCAAAGTTCCCAGGCTTCCCATGCAATAACACACAGCGGCATTTCCATAAGCCTGCAAGGGGGCTGGCCCATGCTGGGTCAGAGTCTGTATCCCTGATTACCAGTGCTTTAATGTCCATTTCCCCACTCCTTTGATCCTGCCCATGGCATGCAGAAGAAAGGAAAATCTGGCTTTTGTCTGAAGCACATTCAACCCCGCTGCCCAGAAATGGGACCTTGTCAGTCAGTGGATTTCATGGGTGGATGAATGAGATCACAGCAGTCTTCAGTTCGTTAAAAATAAAAGGCTTTCCTAAGTCTTGCTTTAGATCTATTAGGAAATTAATGCATTTAATGTCAGACCTTAATGGTGACAGACCACAGTATTACTACTTTTATATTACAAAAACAAGCAGTAGCTAATCAGCTCCTAAGCTGGAGTGGGTTTCAGATGAGCTTCTGTTGCTCAGCTGGTATGAAATCCCTGATAATAGACCACAAACGATGCCACTGTAACCAGGGGCTGAGAGGGTGTGCTGCTACATTGGTCTGCAATCAACAACCTGGATATTGGGATTGCGTGTCCTTGTCTCCAGCCAGGATTGTCAGATGAGTTTGAAGCCTGGCCATTCCTTCTTTTCTTTCATTTTAAAGACTTCCAGAATCCACATACCCAATTTCACAACTTCCTTGGGTGCTTCTTCTTTAAATAAATAAAGCCTTTGCCAGAAAAATGCATGTGTCTCCAGATCTTTGTGTAAAGCAGATGCTGATCAACGTTTGAGCTATGCTGGATTTCCCAGTAAATCACTGATGTTGTTGAGCTGGAGGCTGGTGCATTCAAGTATAGTCCTCCACAAACCTTCTCTGACACTTGTTATGGGGTGGTCTGCTGCATGGTTTCCCCTCCTGAGCAGGAATTGTGCCAGAAATGGGAGGGAAGGGATAAAATTGAGCCCTCTGAACTTTAAGTGCTGAGATTCAGGGGAGAAAAGACCAATCACCTAGCATAGTGTTATCAGCTGCTGTTTCAGGACCCATGTGTGCATATGTTGGGGAGATGGGTAAAGCAAGATGCTTTTAATATACATCCTTAACATGGTGTTGGTCTTCTCTCCTAAGTCTATATTGTTGCATGATCTCACATATCCACTACCACAGACATGAAGGATGATGCTGATTTCAAAACAGGGGCAAAACCGCAACAGGCGCATATCTGAGTTTTAACCAATTTTCCATTCAAGTCCCATCAGGGCTACCACACTGCACCAGCAGCTCTCCCCACAGTTGGCAGTGCACTGCCAGTTCACGCGCATTCAAATGGTCACAAAACCAAACTAAAACCCTTGGCCAGAACCAAAGGTTATTTCCTTGCTCGTGCCAGGACCACTGCATAGCAACGATGGAGTTTCCCTGTGCTAAACTCTCTGCCAGTGTCAAGGTGTATGACCAAACAGCTTGCTACCAGGAGGAAAACTGGGGAAAACCAGAAAAGCCTACATGGTTTGTCTGTAATAAACAGGCTGGAATAATCTCTGCGACAGATCTGCCCATCTGATATTTCCTGGCTTGGTTATTGCATGCTATGTGCACCCATGGGGAGCAAGAAGCTGCTTCCTTACCTGATGGCTGATGTAGGCATCTATCATAGAACCCCAGGTATATCCAGCAGCTGGAGTTAACACACTTCCAGCCAGAAAACAGGTATGTTTTGAGCCATGAGTGCAATTATCCACTGGGGTACTCCCAAGGGATGTGGTTGACTCTTCATCACTTAAGACTTCCAATCAAGTTTGGGTATCAGTCCTACAGCATCATTACACTCCTGCAAGTGGGCTTGACACAGCACTGCAGGAGGTATAGGCAGCAAAGAGCAATCCCTTGTGATCTTAAAATAGACAGCTCAAGGAGGGATCAGATCTCAGAGTTCATGTGTTGATACGTCAGCATTGAATTAAGCTGGCATTCAAATCTCCCCAGTAAATCCAGCAAGTGTTAACATTTATTGATGTTAATTAAGACATTAAATATATGGCTGTAGAAATGCTATGGTTTTATAACTAAAACTCATCCTGGCACCATCCAACAGGCTTAAAAGGCATGATGCCTAATCCTTCGTGTAGTCCTACCTTCTGTGTTTGACTGGGGTGAAACAAAGGTGTCTGTCAGCACTTGCTCTCTAGTGCTTGCACAGGGCTTTTTTGCTGACGCAGAGACAGCATCACATCTCTCCTGTGTGCTCTAATTGCGAATAGCTAAAACATCTGATTCATACTTAGCCTAATTATATTAATCCTAAAACAAATAATCCCAGCTCTTATGTTGTCAGAGTGTAATTTTGCTGTTACTTTAAAATCACAGAAAATGGAGCTGGAAGGAAGCTCACAAGGTCACACAGCATGGCTGGGTGCCAGAAGATCTCCAATCCATACATTGGAGGTGGAGATGCCCTGTGCAGCTGCCTTCGCACCAAGCTGCAGTGGCAAATCAACAGCTTGCCCTCAAAACCCACACCAGAGCATCCCTACCTTTAATCTAAATCTCTCCTGCTATAGATTTAAGACTGGGATTTCTATCCTTGTTCCTTAGTGAACAGAAATCCAGTCTATTCATTTTCACCCCTATTTGAATATTTACGTTACAATGTAGAATCATAGAATGGTTAGGGTTGGAAAGGACCTTAGGATGATCTATACACCTCCCATTAGACTCAAAGAGTTCAGGTTGCTCAAAATGCCTTCCAACCTGGTCTTGAACGCTGACTGTAGGGGATGAAGCATTCACAACTTCTTTGGGCAACCTGTGCCAATTCCTCACCACCCTCACAATAAGGAATTTCTTCCCTATATCTAACTTAAATCTTCCCTTTTTAAGTCTGAAACTGTTATCCCTTGTTCTATCACTACAGTCCCTTATGAAGAGTCAATCATCATTGTAGGCCTTTAACCTCCATTCTCCCTGCTCAGCTTGATTGTTGCTATCTTCTTGCAGAAATCACATTGTCTAGACCTCTCGTCAGTCTTTGCTGAACAATCTTCAGACCTTCCTTGAAGTGTGGATTGCAGACTGGGCTGTTCACTGCACCTGAGGCTTTGCCAGCCCCGAGCAGAACAGAAGGGATACATATCTGCAGGTGATGGATAGACACATGTATGATATATGGCACCCTGGTTTACACTCTCCAGAGAGCTTTGAGCATTTTATACAAGTTCTTTGGCACATTGGACTGACTGTGTGGCATTGCTGGGGCAGTCATCCCAGTCTGCGGCCCACTTCAACCCTTTACTGCATTAGATTTCCAGTTCCCTGTCTGTTCTCTCCACCTGTCCTAGGGAATTACCGGTTTGGGGGGGTTTTCCCTGCTAAATTGTATTTCAAATGGAGTCTCACCTTGTCCAGATTTTTTGGGGCTCCAATTTTGTCCATGAAAGGGTTTGCAACACCACTTGCCTTGTCATCACCTGAGCATTGTTCTTTTAAATTATTCTGGTACAAGGGAAATGTATTTTGTTTTGTGTTATTGTGTCAGTTTGGGGGCTTTTTTAATGAACCAACAAAGAGAAGATCCAAGCAAACACCTTTTGTCTCTCCAAACCACCCCTAGTGCTCAATGTCAATATACCAGTAACAAGGGTAGATTCTCTTAAGACTTATCCAGCACCTCCAGGCTATGGCTTCCTCTGATCATTCTCTGACTGATTAGATCTGACAATAGGAAAATGTGCCTTCTTTCAAGCCTGGACAAACCCTGAGGACTTTGAGCTGTTGCAACAGGGCCCCACTCCCCCTTGGTGAACATCAGGAGGATGAAGGACTTCCCCACTGCTCAGAGAAATAGGCCCCATGTGTGCCCCAAAAGACAATAGTCCTTGGCTAACAACAAAAAACACCCAAACCCCTGAGAGTTTCCAAACACCTCAAGTGAACTGCCATGAGAGATCTTGAACCATCTGGGGCTCTGAATCAATTTCATTTAGCTTTCCTGCAACCAGGAGGGCACTAAAACTGGGGAAAGCCTCACAACAAGGGCAATCATTTCTGAACCTGCTTTTAAAATAAGGTTAGATCTGCTTATGAGAGAGTTCACATGAAGAGCCAGCATGCAATGGGCATTTCAGCCTTGTGATCCATCCATCAGGCAGAAGCTATGTTAAAGCAGCATTTGGTAAGAAAAAAGTAAGGAAAAAGGTAAATAATATGGTACCACTCTTGTGAATCACTGCCACACTGTGGGGGTAAATACACAGGGAGTAAATATACTTATTACACAATATTGAAATCAAGTCGTCTGAAACAAAAGGCTCTATCAGAGCTGGTGGGTTGCAACTGAGCTTCACAGAGCTGTGTCTTCTATATCCACAACGCTGAGTAACAGCATATGTCTCAGCATCTATGTGAGTTATTAATTCAAACCAGAGTGGACCCCAGCCAACCTGTCCTGCTTTCCTGGCTGCGTATGAGAACCAGCCAAAGCTTAACAAGCACTTACCATGGTTTTGATGTACAGCCATAACCCAGGTTTGCCTGATTTGCAGATGTGAGTGAACTCCTAGCTGAACTGGGATGAGTCTCATGTTTCCCACCAGCCAGCAATGGTACTAATCTGCTTTGACAGCTTCAGTCTGTATCACCTGAAAAAATTCAGCCTTGTTATTTGTTTTTTTAATCCTTTTGTGCAATAATACTATATCCCAGGGCTAAAAACAATGTTTCCAGAAAACAACACCACCAAGTTATCTTCATTAATTCCATGCACCTCTCTGAAAGGACATTAATCTCAGCAGCTGATTAATGTGCAGCTGGAGTTTCTCCTGGATGCTACCTTTTATAGACCCTATAAAAGAAAGAGGACTCTGAGACCTGGAAATACATACATGGGAGGGAAATCCCTGCTGAGCCACTCAAGTGCATGTGCACTGGGTCCTCAGCTGCCTCAGCCCTGTCTGGGCTTCTCTGTGTGGCATAGCAGACAGTCAAGATAAATGCAAATGCTAAGAGTGAAGCTCTGGGATTCATTAAGGTGAGATGCTTTTAGGGTATGAAAAACTGATATGAAAAAACAGATATGAAAACCTGATCTACACATGGAAGCATGCATGAGAATATACCTGCAGTTATATCAGGCAGGTGAAAAATGCAAGGCCAAGAGCCAAGATGAAGAAAAAAACCTACCTCCCTGTGATATATTATTGTGCAATTAGGTATGTGTGATAGGTAGCAGATGAGGATCTATCTTGCTATTAAACAGTGTAGTAAAGAAACCCTAAAAGCTCACTAAACTGTTCCCATATGACAGTCCCTAAATTCCAAGACATGACCCATGTTCTACCTTCAAAGATACATCTGTGGACCACAGAATTCTTTTTTCCCCTGTCACCATGCTGGAACCCCCCCCCCTCCCCCCACTCATGCTGCTGTATTAAGCCAGCCTCGATGTACTTGCCAGGAATGTGTTTGCATGCTGTCTTCTTACATGGGAGACAAGCATTTTTGGGAGGCCAGGAGCACGGCCAAGGACTGAACGTGGGATGAGAGCAGTCCAATAACAGAAGGCACGAACCCACATTGCTCCACCACTAAATGATCTCCTGTACCGCTGGGGATTCGCCTTTCTATTAACCACCCCCTAATTAATGCAGTCAGGCACTGCTCTAATTCCATGCCTGCATCACAGTCCGAGCCCAAGCCTATTCCTACAGACATTAATGGCAAACCTGCTATTTATTTCAATAACAGCAGGATTGGACCACAGACATCTGCCTTCACCTGACCTTCCACATGCAAAGGAGTTAAAGCTTCTCTCTCTCTGGTTTTGCTCTTCTCCCTTCCCTGTCAGAAGCTGTAGGAGTCCAAAACCATTGCACCTGAAATGCCACCGAGAGCTGCGCATATGCCTTGCATAACCCCCAGTGTGAAAAATGCTTAAAGGGCATTTTAAGAGAAGTATCCCTTAATGAAAGCATAATAAGGGGATTCCAAAATTAATAACATGGGAAAGGTTTCGTGTGGACTCAGAAGCATGCCACATTTTCCAGTGGTGTGCCTTCCATACCCTACAGTAAACCAGCCTGAGCCCAAACTTTGCCACCTCTGCTTTGATGTGGGTGATCAGTGTGCCCACAGCTTCTCCCTCTCGCCCCAAGTGCTGCTGTACATTTACCGCAGCAATACAGCACTACCGAGCAGTAACGTTCACCCATCTCCCCTTTCCTTATCCCTGTTATGAATTCTGAGGAATCTTGCTGGCTTCAGGAGGAAGCAAGGGAAGATGATCAAAGCCCTGTCAGGCACTCACGTCCCAGTCTCAATCCAAACCACTTTGCTGTGACCTGATGCCCTGGCACATAAGATCATTTGTGATCTTCTCTAAGCTTTTCTTCCCCCAGCTTATTAATAGTTGTAGGATTGAATTTAATGAGCAAAACCATTCTCATAATCCTGGTTGTCCACTGCAGGCAGTGGGGGGAATTGGACAGCTGCAGCAAGAGCCAAATTATTCTTCCATTCGAAACACCCTTATGAAATAATAAAATGGGTTTGTTGAAAGAATTGAGCCCAACAGTTTCCACAAAGGCAGCTGGTTAGAGCTGATGTGCCTTTCTCAGTGGAACACAGAGGAACTTAAGCGAAGTCAGATTGTGGTAAATTGGTGTGAATTCTGTGCGACTGTCAAACAAATTGACTTTTGAAATGGGTGGTTTTCTTCTGTTTGCAAATGGCATTTTTCCTTCTCTAAAATCACTTTCGTTAAAACCTCCCATTGTAATGTGCTTGGGGTTTAATAATACAAGCATTGCATGCTTAAAAGCAGCTGATTAAGTTAAATTACTTCTGTTGAGATTCAGCAAACTTATAGCAAATATCTCTGTACTTTCTTGTTGAATGTAAATGAAACCAAGAGCATCAGATTCTTCACCCTGTCATGGTTGCAGGAAAAGGGAATAAACGCATTCAGAATCAAGCCAAAAGGTTTCCGATACATTTAAGATACTTTATAAGCTTTTCTTCTCTTATATGGTTTTTAAACCCAGAAGCCAGGAGAGAAACATCTTTGTAAGAGAGAGGAGATCAAGCCTGCATTAAAGAACCAGATGTCATTTATTCCCAGTCTGGCAAATGACCCTGGAGTATATGGTAAAAAGTGTGAATTAAATGACACAGACCTCCTCACCAGAGCCTGGTGAGTCTGTTTGTTTACCCAGCTTATACAGTCCTTGTTTTATACATGGATGCATATGAATAACAACAAAATTTTATGTCTGTGCCAGCTGGTTTGTTTAAGACTCTGACTACTTTTATACGCAGCACTTGTTCAAAGGAGTGGAAATGCCTTCCCACGATGAAACCAACCCACCCACCAGTCTCCGTCTGAGCCTTGGCCCCTCTTGTTTCTTAATGAACTCTCTCCTCTCTTCTAAGTGCTCGACAGATGATGTTAAGGTATTGAAAGGCTTTTACACAAATGACCAAATTATTTTCATAATTTCCTTGTATTTTCTTTTGAAACGCTTCCAATAGATCTACCATGATACAAACTGAACTGGGTTTTCCCCAGGGTTTTTCTCCTTCCTTGCATATTTCTTTCCACTGCACCAAGCATTCAGCTGGACTCGTCTCCTCCTCCTCTTCCTCCTGTGCTCTGCATCTCCCCCAGTACAGCATGATCCCATCATTTGCCCTCTCCATATCTTTCTTTTCCAATGCCAAGTCCTGTATCCTAGCAATGATGTTATGCTGGCTTTTAATATTTGGCCTTTAAGAAGCCTTATGTCTGATGAGACAAGCTTTAAGCAAGCAAGGGGAAGGTACAATTTTGATTAACTTTTATTGGCCCCTTATGTATCTACACTTGACTGCTTTATGTTCTTTCTACCTGTGGAAGGACACATCCTCTTTTCTTCTCAGTCTTCCATGACTCTAAACAAGAGAAGAGTCTTGATGCCATCCTCTTTTTCCAATCTGCTATACAAACTATATTGCCTTTACAACTTACAGCAGTTGTAAGATCTGGGGATTTGTCCTGGAAGAACTATTTTTAGCAGCCTGAAGCCCCAGGCCTGACTGTGGATACTGCCTGTCTGCTTGGTCCTCACAGAACATCCCATTGTGGCCTATCTGCTTCACACGATGGGACCAAGGGGACAAAGGAGGAGGTGAAAGCAGCTGGGTATGACTTACCTTGGTGTCTACCATCTACACCATAGGAGATTGTCCTTTGCAAACTCAGTTTGCTGAACTTACAAGTAAAATAATTGGATTGTGATTGTTCAGTGGAGCAACATGAACAAAAAATGCCCGTAAGCTCCTTTTCAGGAGCACACAGCACAGACAGTGTCAGGGTGAAGCACCTCAGTTAAGTATTAGAATAATTTGTATCCACCAGCATTTATGGCCAGAAGAGAGACTGGATCTGGGCTTCTTTTTTTCCACTTATCTCTCACTTACTAATCCAGAGTTTCTGACATTTGTAATGTTCTGCTTTATTACTATGCATTAGCCTAAGCTTATAATGAACATGGTATGAGACATACATGGTGCAGCATATTATGAATGACTCTGATTGACGGTGCCGTGCAGTGATGACAGCACTGTGTTTTGCTTTCATTTTTGGAGACTAAGTGGCTTACATGTGGTCCCATTTAAAGGATGTCTGGGTGGCAGCTGCATTCTCCTTTGTGCTTATGAGAGGGAAATGAACTTTTCAGTCCTGAAATACTGCAAAAAGGGGTTATGTAAAAAGGCTGCATGCAGCTATTGAAGGGGAAAAATATCCTCTCCAGACAATGTGACTTCCTGTTTACAAAATACAAATGTTTTGGACATCACTCTGAAATGTCCCGCAAGATCTTTGATGCTTTCCAGAGCAATGTCCAGCTTGGGATCAGAATGAGTTTTTTTGAGAGCACTATCCTCAGGGAATGAGACTTTCCAAGCCTATACATCTGAAATTGCCAGTCTGCTTCCCAAATTTCAACCTCTCTCTTGAAACACAGAGACCTCATGTTTAGGGATGCTGAGCCTGTACCCAAAGCAGCACCCTTCTAGTGATGGGGAGCCTGTTGCCCTTGTCTAGGAGGCAGCCATATACCTGTGACTTCTTTCTTTTCCTTTTACAGACACTTTGCACTTTAAACACAATGCAGCACTGAAAAAGATCAACCCCGTATACCTGATATAGAGTTAGGATGGGAAAAAGCAATTCTACTTCTGAATGCAGAAGGGATCAGCTCGTTCAGTTTCTGAACACACAAAGTGTCACTAGTCTGGCCTGTCCCATGAAATGCTTCTCTTCATTAGGGCCAACAGATATTATCTCTATTACTGTGTAAGGGTATCTTAAAGCCCATGTGGAAGCCAATGGCTGGAGCTAAAACACCCCTTGAAGTTCTTCCTATGGGCCATGGTTGAATAGGACTTGACAGAGTATATCATCTCCTCTCTTTTCTTGGGTGCTGGCAAGCAGCATTTTGTCCCTTTCCTTTTCTATGACATAGGCTGCCCCCACAGTGCTCATTTGCAGAGAGGAAGCCAAGGGCAATTGAGGAGCTCTTGTTGTGCATTGGCACCAAACAGCAGAGCTGAGGAATGAGTGAATAAGCAAACAAGTCCTGCCAAGACAAAATAGTCACTTTAAGTGGAGTTGTGGCCTCCAGTGACAAAGGACAAGGAGGTTGCCAACAGAGGGCTGAGCCAGCAAAACGTTGCTTTATTTATACATTTCAGCATTCACCAAATGCATACACTGTGCTGTACTCTTTGGGGGGAGAGGAGGGTGGATGGAGTGAGAGGGAACTGTGAGATAATAACTATACTTTCTAAAACACACATACTAGGGTTGCATGTCTGAGACAAGGACACTGATTTCCAGGGAGAACATCTCCCAAAGGACACCCAGAGGTCCTACTTCCCGCTTAGGAATCAGAGGCTGACAGTACTGAGGGTTGGTGTAGATAGTATTTACATCTGGTACTCAGGGGAAAATGAGAGTAGACACTTCTCACATGGTCTTCCCATCCCCAGTGCTGGATGTGGACATGAATCACCAAGCTCCTTCCTGCACACACCATCATTCAGGATACCCACATGTGGACTGCACAAGACTCTCCCCTATAATCCCAAAGCTGGGTCTCTACCATCAAGGGATAAATTTCCTTGTCCTTTCTGCCACCTCTTCCATACAAAGGGGAGGAGATAGGGACAGAAATTTGATGTCTATGGTACAAAACCTCCACCACTTTGGATCCTGCTTCTTGTGCATCTATAAGGATAAACCAGACATATCTATTCTTTCTTTGTTGTTTCTTGGGGGTCTTGTTTACATTGTTTTGCTTGTTGTTGGAATGCTTACTCTGATAAGCTCTGTCCATGAAGCAGCTAACATGAGTGCTTGTCTTCAGCATGCACAAATCACTGGTTGGATCATTCCTATCGTGAACATGGTGTACCTCAAGTGCTCCTCATATAGTCAGAAATCACACAATGTCCACACAAGCTAAACTTGCCCTTTTTTCTCCTCTTGCTTTGCAGCACTAGAAAGCAGGCACAGAGAGGAGGAGACCTCTCTCAGGCTCCTTGCTCCTGTCTGCTTCCTAAATAACACATTAATCACCCAGGCAATGTAACTGAACTCCAGGCTGCTGCCTTCTGCCTTGAAATATGCACACAGCATCGTTTCTGCCGTGTTAGTATCTGGGAAGCAAGGTTGTTGTGCTTTTCTGAAATCTGATTGAGTCTGGAGAATCTCTCCTCTTGGCAGCACCGACTGGGTCCAAGGCCTTGTGTGAGGAATGCATAAAAACATCTTGATACGTTGAGGAAGAGCATGGTGCTCCATCCCCTACCACACCTAACCTGGATGAACCTTGTGTTGTGGTACAGACAAGTTCTGGTTTGGTTCAAAGCGGTTGGTTTTATTGCTTAAATAGACTTTTGACATTTTTCACCCTGACCCCATTGCACTTCTGTCCATGCCACCATTAAAGGGTTATCTAACTCCACTAGAGGCCATCTGGGTTTCTCAAAGTGCATGAAATGTCAGGCTGAGATAAACCACAAATGGTCCAAGTAGGGTATTAAGCTGTGTATGAAGAAAGTGGCTTTCTCTTGACAAATCCCAGAAACAGCCTGGCAAGGTTATTGACAGAAAAGTCAAACCAAAGCATGGGTCATGCTGCATGGAGGTGTCTCAGGCACAGTAAAACACCATGGGGCTCAGTGAGAGGAGGAGAATCATGGCCATGGGCTGGCTCAATGAAGGATAATCAGGGAACATGTCCTCTCCGAAAGAACAAGAGGAAAACTTACTGTCAACTTAAAACCTCGTTTGCATCCAGGTCTCAAGGAAAAATAAATAGGGGGAAAAACTGCCTGCAAAAGCACTTCCTTGCTAAAGATCTGCTAGGGTCAAGGAAAGCACATGTCTGTGTGGCGTTAGGGTGTAATATCTGGTGAGAAAGAGTGCTAAGGGTGAAAAGAAAGAAGGAAGAGGCCCAGGGGAAATCTGGAGGCAGACACTGGTCTCTCGGTTGTCCTGTTTGTTCCCTTGGCCTCTGTGTTCCGAGTGATGGAGAAAGCCATGCGGTCCTCCTCCTCCATTTACCAGGGCTTGCTAGTCTTAATTTGAGATGGCAACTGAAATTGCTTCCTCTGGACTGTGACAAACGCACTCAGCTCCAGGGCAGGGACTGAGATGTGTTGCAGTGAGTGTCACTTACTTTGAGTGAAAGGCTGCTGGAGAAATAAACAGCTGATTTAGCCTCTTGCCCTTTTGCAGAAGCAAAGAAGTTGCCAAGAAAGAAAAAATGTTAATAACAACATGGTAATCAAGGGAGGCAAAGGGAAATGTTAAGTGGAAGCTACTGAGCAGGCTTTGTCATCTTTGGAGTATACTTCCCCCACAAATGTTATTGGCAAGCATCTTGCCACAGTGCTGGGCAAGAATTGGGTGAGCTGAGTCCTTGTGTCCTTTAGAAGCGGCACAGGGTGTAACAAAGGGATTCCTTAAGGCACATCACACCCTGAGTGACTCTAACACCTTCCTTGGGGTACAGAGAAGACAGCAAGGCAGCGTGCAAAGGGGAGCATACCATTCAGATACACAGACATACGCTCGTCTGTCGTGGCAAGTCTACTTCATGACCCAGTCATGCCTGCCACAATCAATCTTCATTTGGCTTTGAACATCGATAGATGCCTCAGCAGGTTTTCATTATAGCAATGCTATCAGCACTAGTGATGAGCTGTAGAAGATTCCCCCTCCACCCTTATCTCTTGATGCTTAAATAGCTGGCTGGGCATTGCTGATCTTCATGCTGTGGGGAAGGTTGACCAGAGACTGGCACACTCAGAGGGAGTGGGAAACAGACTTTTCCTCACCATTTCTTGCTTTTCACACTCACAACTTGATAATGCCTCACAGCTCACTGCTTCCTGCAGCCAGGCCTGTGTCTGTGGTTAGTGATGAAGTTTGCCCTACTGAGCAATTCCACTTTACTATATTAAAATTGTAACGTACACACACACAAAAGCATTAGGCATGATATTTTAGAGCAGGGAAGAAGCCAATAGAAGAAGTAAATCTTTTCCACATTTGATGAAAATGAGACGCTTGCTCTACCAGCAGTTATGGAATGATGCCGATGCTGCTGAGTGAAGCTGAATGGTCCGTGTAAGGCAGGTGGCCGCAGTGGAGGGTCCTTCTGGCCCTAAAATGGATTAATAACCCTTTAAAGAAATGATTTCCTCTTTTCCCCTGCATATTAGAACTAGAATGAACTTGGGGAGCACCCAGGGAGTATTCACATCCTTATGGCTTTATGCAGTCAGTTCATCTCACTGCCAGTATTAAACTGGCAGCATTTATTGGTTTACAACAATGTCTGCAGACCTCCTGGTGCTGACATGCTATAGACCACTTGCTGGCCAGTGCTTCCCTGCTGTTTTCCCATCTGGTGCACACGGCAGTCAGACAAACAGGAACTGCTCACTCTCAGCTCACTTGCCAGCAAGAACTGATAGCTGTGCACTATTCCCATGGTGTGGAAAGGCTGCGGAGCCACTCAAAAGCCATCTCTGCTGTATTTTAACAAGGGAAGACTCCATTCATGCAGCACCAGCAGTGCAGGAAGGGCCTGAGTGCGTCCCTGGCAGGGCAGCTCTTGCTTAGGGTATGGTGAGGCTGTCAAAACCACTAATGTGCTGTGTCACCTAACATCAGGCTGTGATGTACTCATTCAGAGCACTGCTGACAAGAGACCGCTCCAAATTCCTGGGAAGCATAATACCAGTGTATTAATTCAGCTGTGCTGCTGAACTGCAGCATGTGTTGGGCTCTCCTGCAGCAGAAGGGGAAGGATACCATTTGCTGCTCCTCACATCATCTTGTATGCAGCATCTTTTGGTCCTTGGTCCAAGTTTCAGCAAAGAGAAATACCTCAAATGCTGGTTATTATCATCATTATAATTGTCTTTTACAGAGTAAGAAGAAATATCAGAGCTTCCCTCAGCATAGTTCCAAGATGCTGGAATGAAGCTTTTCTAATAGGCAAACATGCAAAAACCAGCACTCTTGTCTTTTCTTAGTTATTCTAATGTTTTACAAGACTGGTGTGGCTCAAGTCAAATATGCTGGGGAAAAAAAGTACAGCTGCCACAGTCTGGAATGGCAATGTTTTCCTGAGCCCTGAATCAGAGGCCTTGACAACAGGGAACCAACAATATGTTTGGAGCTGTGCAATCCAGAGGCTAAAGAGCAGCTGCAGACCAAAGGCCAGTTCAGTGCTTCTAGGCAGACCACAGGCTCATTGCGGAGCAAGTCTCACCATGTTGCTCAGGGCCAACTCAAATAGAAGCAAAAGGCTTCCAGGGAGACACTCTAGAAAGGATGGAAGCTGGGAGGAAGATGCCTTTTCTATGGCTTCATCATCTCCAGGACATCTTAGCTGCACCCATGCTAATATATGAAACAGGACCAGAGCTGAACATCCTACAGTTGCCTGCACTAGTCTGTACTTTTCAGTTGCTTACATGCTGCTGTTCTACATTCCACAGCTCCTCCAGGGATTTCAGCACGAACAGAAGAAAACACAAATCATGGAAGCTGTGGATGTTGTCTACCTAGAATTTAGTAAAGCTTTTGACACCATTTCCTGCAGCATTCTCTTGGAGACCCTGGCTCATGGCTTGAATGGGCATAGTCTTTGCTGGGTAAAACACTGGCTGGATGACTGACTCCAAAGAGTGGTGGTGAATGGAGTTCGTGGCCAGTAACAAGTGATGTTCCTCAAGGCCCAGGACCAGTTCTCTTTAATAATCAATGGCCTGGACAAAGGAATCGATTGCACCCTCAGTAAGTCTGCAGATGACACCAGGGTGGGTGGGAGTATTGATGTGCTTGAGGGATCAAAGGCTCTACAGAGGGATCTGGACAGGCTGGATCAATGGGCCAGTTATATGAGGTTCCACAAGGCTCAGTGCTGGGTTCTGCACTTGGGTCACAACAATCCCATGCAATGTTACAGGCTGGGGGAAGAATGGCTGGAAAGCTGCTCACAGAAAAGGACCTGAGGGTGCTGGACAACAGATGCTGAATGTGAGCCAGCTTGTGCCCAGGTGGCCAAGAGCATCCTGACCTCTATCACAATAGTGTGGCCAGCAGGGCCAGGGATGTGATTATTCCGTTCCAAAGAAGGGCAACCAAACTGGTGAAGGGCCTGCAGCATAAGTCTGATTGAGGAATGGCTGAGGGACCTGGGGAGAGGGTTAGCCTGGAGAAAAGGAGGCTCAGGTTGGGAACTTCTCTTTCTCTAAAACTACCTGAAAGGAGGATGGATTGAGGTGGGGGTCAGTCTCTTCTCCCAAGTAACAAGTGATAGGACAAGAGGAAATTGCCTCAGATTGCTCCAGGAAAGATTTAGATTGGGGATTAGGAAATATTTCTTCACCAAAAAGATTGTCAAGCATTGGAACAGGCTGCTCAGGTTGGAGTCACCATACCTGAAGGTATTTAAAAGGCACGTAGATGTGGCACATAGGGACATGGTATAATGATAGGCTTGGAAGTGCTGGGTTTATGGTTGATGATTTTAAAGGTCTTCAACCTAAATGCTTCTTGTTTCCATGGACAGGGCAGGTCCCTGCCTGCCTGCAGACTGGTCCCCAGTTTAAGTCCTGGCAGCTGTGCCCTTCCTGATCAACACTGGGATAATGATCACAATCAAAAGGGGCACTTTTGCACTTTCCACTTATTTACACTATGTAATGACACCTCATTACACCCACTTAGCACTGATAAGCAGGGCAATCTGTTAAATAAAGGCCAAACCCGGTAAGATACCACTTAATGTACTGCTAAAGCAGCTTAGACAGTCTCCTGGAGATTTCAGCTGGATCTGCTCTTTCTGCCTTCTCTGGGGTGAATTTAATACTTCCCTCCAAATATAAACAGCCTAGATCAGGCAGAGCACAGCAAAGTTCATTTCTTTGAGGCCACTTGGCTAGAGGGTTTGACAAATGCCTGTGATGGTAAGGAAATGTAAAACAGTCCCAGGTGGAACCATGGCTTTGCCAAGTCTCTCCGTTCCCCTCCATGAATTTTGCCACTTTGGTGCTCAGAGCCAGCCAGGAGCAGATCAAAAGGGCACCCTCAGCTGGCTGCTGGCCATCGTAACTAAACACCTTCTTCAAACCACAAATGGCAAGGGTGCAACGGAGTTTTCCTATCCTTTTATTTCCCTTTTTCTCCTCGTTCAGTGTGGATGACAAATAACGTTTTAAGCTCATCTAGGAAATGACCTCAGGTTTTAAGTTCTTTCCTGGGGCAGCTTTGAATATTTAAATATATGTGTGTGCTTTTCTGCTTCTTTCTTCTCCCCTGCATATCCGATAAACAGCTTCCGCTCTAGAAACGAAGACAGGATGGTATCATTGCTCAGTGAAATGCACTTGTTGCTTTAGTCCTTCTTGTGTTTCTAAGGGCTCACTCAGATTTCACTGAAGTTGGCTTTATTTCAAAGACTCGGATGATGGATCGCTGGGCTAGATTTCTCCTTTTGCTTTTACCATTCCAGAGTTATATAAGGCAGAAAAATTAATAACTCTGTGATTTTACTAGGGAATGTTATACATTAGCAATGATGCACTCTTGAGTGTAGGTATTTACAATGACCGCTTTGCTGGCTCATTTAAGCACTTCCCTCTCTGTAAGGTCTGGGCCCTTAGAGCAGATCTGTCAGGTGGATATAGATTAATTTCTGTTTTATGGAAGGAAGGAAGAAAGTAGAATTTGTTCTAGGGATAAGAGTTACCTCACCTACCCATATGAACTGCATCCTATTTTAGTCAATGAAGAGGCATTGGCACCTCCATGGTACGGATTGTGGATGTCCACAGGCAGCCCTAGAGACTTTATCCTCTCTTCATGGACTACAGATACAGTGAGGTGAAACCTGCCCTTACTGCCTTAGCTGAGGGCCCACATTAAAAGTTTATGGGATAAAAAGGAATTAAGTCTTCATCTCCCACATGTCTGAGCTTCATGGTCACTTCTTCAGAGTCCTAGCACTTGCCTGTGAGCTCAGCCCTAACCAAGCTCAGTAAGACCAGATCTCTGAGCTGTCTACAGAGAAACATTTGCAGAACAGAGATTGAGGTGTTACACATTGTGGGAATAATTGTGTCAATAATGAAAAGATTTGACTGGAGAGAAAAAAAACAGTTATCCAAGAAAAAAATATCGTTTCAACCTGACCATGTGTTAGGGATGACTTAGACTTTTCTGTTACATAGAGTAAGAAGCATTACGCAGCTTTGTGATCTTTCATTGGCAGTAGCCCTCCCAGGCCAGCAAGCCAATGTCCTGTGAAAAGATGTGTCACTCTTTAAAGACTTCTCATCACAAACCACTTGATTTTTTCTGATCTCATCCAAAGTCCTTCTATAATACTCAAGATAATTAAAAATCTCACTTTAAAAAGCCTGAAACTTGCAGTTTATCTTTGGGTGGAGGGAGAGGGAGGAAGATTTACAGTCCATTAGATCTTCCTTAATGTGATCTGCAACTCCATCATGCAATCTCCAAAGTAAAATGAGGGAGTGCATGATGTGCTCTGTTTCAGGGATGCTGACTCAATCTGCACCTTTGTAAATGAACTGAATTTCTGTTAAGTCTCTGAGCACTTCACACAAAAAGAGTCAGAATAACCCTGTTCAAGAGTGATCCTGAAGAAGACAGATACACAGGAGTGCTAAGGAGGGTTAGATATTGAGTTTGCATCCAAACCTCAGTCAGTGACAGAAGTACGACCTTTCCATGATTACACTGCTCCAGCCATTTTATTAATCCCTTTGCCACATGGATGTAGAGCACTACTTCCTCCTTCCTCCAGAGGATTCAATCATATGGCTTGTGCACCAGCAGTGATAAAAAATGTGCCATTCAAGTTAGATTCAGGATGAAGGTATTTAAAGACAGACAGAAAAGTTGAGGCAAAGGCAGTTGGTTATGGGAGACTGCTAAAGAGCCCCAGATGAGTCCGGCTCATTGCCTTGAGACATGGTGTGAATAATGTTTCAGGGTTTGTTTGTTGGAGTTGATTTTTTTGAACAGCTCAAATGCACATTTTATATGGACAGGCACTGCTGTGCTCCATCCCACTGGTGCACACACTGCACCCATGAGGCAGCATTTGAGGCTACTGGGGCATAGAAACTCATTTCTTACCCAAACCATAACTGAAGAACCTGCTATATCACTGCAGCTGACTTCATTTGACAGTATAAACCAGGATGAATATCAGTCCAGGGTGCTGGGAATGGGAAATGGGGACACTGATAAACTAAGAAGAGCTATGCTTAAAATGATGCTGTTCTGTGCCAAATCTCCCTGAGCACACATTCATGGAGAAAAGGAAATGGTATACCTGAAAACTGAAATAGTGTGAAGAGTTTCTAGCTTGCAGCTGGAGATGCTGGTTATATATGTACCATTTGGGAATGCTGAGTACAGGAGATGTCCTACATCTGAAGTCACACACCTGAGAATCTCTTTTAGTACCATTTTAATGAACTGCTTATATCATCAAGGAAGAAAAAAGCCGAAGCAGATGAACTTCAGCCCAGGGCAAAGCAGCCAAGTCATAACTGAAAAAGAAGAGCAGTAGACATCAAAGTAAGGATGATGTGATTTTTAACACACCTGGATGTCACATCTTTCCCCTGCTCATCATCAGTGTTCCGTGTCAGCAGAAATATGTCGGACCCCTCAAGAGCCATAGCAAAGACTTGGGAACAGGTCCAGCGTGCAGTGAGAGCTTTCAATAACTGCAGTGATCATGAGCTCAGGCCCGGTGGATAGAGTATTGGTTTGCTCATTTGGGTTTTGTTTCTCAGGTAAAACTTTTCACCTCCTCATTCGGTGAGAACAAGTCATTAGACCTTTTTAGGATCCTGACTTGCTTGCGTGAGTTGACAGCCCAAGAGTATTTGCCAAAAATTGGGAAAAGGCCAAGTTTTCATTAAAGCTCTTGTAAACCCCAAACTGCCGTCCTGCGAGGCTACATCTGGCAAGGAAGCCATCTGCGATTCGTATAGTCTTGCTCCAACAAAACGACAACAGTGTGAAAAACTCTTTTCTCTGGTCGGCAGTGAACTGTAAAAGTAACATTAGTAATAGCTTCTGCAGGCTCAGTAATGACATAATTGACATTGGCTGAAAGCGCAAGCCCCAACCGCGAGGTCTTGCCAAGGCTCTGGATTGATTCATATCATCCTTCAAAAATACAGGTCATAGTCAATAGCCCTCTTGGAGGCTGCTTCTCACGTCGATGTTGAGACTGCTCTCCTTCTGAGCAGTGTCTGCAATGAAATCTCACAGAGAAGGAGCCTCCTGACCCCAGCCCTAGCTAAAAAAAAAGCACAAAAAGGGGCTGTTCTGCTTGACTGAAGCCATTTGCTTGATCCATAAACAAGGTCTGTATTTCCAATTGTTTAAAAACCTGCACTTTCACAGAGGAGCCCACATTGCACCTAGTAATCTCTTATATCTATAGCAACATGACCCTGTGCATTTTATTTAATGCAGAGCCCTAGTAAGGAGACTGGGCTTTAAGCCATCTGCACATATGTTTCTTGGATGCCTGATATTTTCATTTTGCTTCAGATGAGCTGCACTGTTAGGGGGCTCCCATTTATAGCATCCGGGATTTTTTCCAGTATAAGTTGTGCTCACCCCGTCTGCAAACCTCTCTTTCCCCCTCAACCCCCTTCACCCCCATGACTTAAAAAATACAAACCCCAGCAGATGTCCATAAAAAAAAGAGTGAGACAAAAAGCACTGATTTGCTCAAATCTCTCGCTAAAGAAGCCATTCCCCAGCTCCCTTTGTGTTTAAAAGCTTGAGGCCCCTGTTTTAGAGAAATCCTAGAAATAAGATTTAAAGACCTCGGTGGGACCGTGCAGTGCTGAGAGACTGCATGGTTACTGATGGGGAATGTTTAGAAAAACAACACCTAATGCCACCAAGGTTTCCATTCGCACCAATCTTGTTCTACATGTTCCATGGTGAGTCTGGCTTGCAATGCAGGAGCTTTTCCTGTGTTGTTTAGACAAGTAAGTGACAAAAGAACACTGCATTGGGGCCTGAACCCTTTACTAAAGCTTTAGACCTTTCTGGTTCAGGCAACAAGCAAGCGGGGGTTTCATCAGCTGAGGGAAGCCTGAAAGAAGATGAAAAAGGATAAAAGATAGCAAGGGACTATCGGGTAGCACAAACCCCAGCGCCTGATTCTGACCCTCCCCTGCGGTGTGAGTGAATCCACATCTGTGAAGATCAGAGGTGGCTCTTTGCTGAGTGATGGGCTCCAGGATGCAGGAGGGAAACAAAAGAACACTGGTAGTGTGATTTTCTGTTTAAAAACATGTCAGGGCCAAGTGGCCAAATCCGGACGGGTGTCAAGGGGTGTACCTCTCACATTCCCTGCTGCTCACAGTGCCTGGGAGTTTGGTACAGGAAAAGGTATAAGAATCAAAGCCCATGCCTGAGCTGGGATGTGATGGGCCAGATATTGTTCTTGCTGGAGTTATTAATGAGGGCTGGGTTGGCCAGTGAGACATCTCACTATGCTGCTTGATGTCACCTCTGCTGCCACCTCATTGCAGCTTGGGTCTTTGTCCCTGTGTTTGCAAGATTCCCAGGGCCAGATTAGCAAAGGGGTTTCTCTTGAGTTTCATCTTTCCTGCAGTTCCCTTTTCCTGCCAGCCCCAATGCCAGAGGCAGAGCCCACACAGGCTGCCAGACTGACTCCATTTCTAAAGCCAGTGCTTGAAACCAAGGTTGGGGTGCTGGGAACTGCCTCTGAATATTCCCTTCTATGGCTACAGTGTCCATTGGCTCTTGCCTTTGGCGTGGTTTGAAGCTCCCATGGGCCGCAATCTGTGGTCTCTTTCTTGTTTCACACTGTCTCTTCAACATGAGCCTTCGGGGTATGTTCATGGCCAGCTTGTTGGGTGGGAGCTCATAAGCTTGCTGGGGCTTGTCTGCTAGCTCCCAGCTGGCAATGCAACACTGCTCCACAAAGGGAAGGTCATGGTCCCCTTTCAACACCGATGCTGCTGGAGGCTTACACAAGTCCATTATGAGGCAGGGATGGGTTCCCAACATGGTTTTGTAACATGGATATGCTGGGACAATAGAGCTCAACTGATGCTTTCCAAAAATAAAGCCACCCTGTTCCCAGCATGGCTAAGAAGACTTGCAAGACTTGAAAGGCTCCAGTGTCTTCTGAGCAGCTGCTGGCTCTATAGAACATGTTTCTGCTACTGAGGAGGGACCAGGAATGCCAGACACTTCCCATATCAGCAGAACAGCCCAAGGACATTTCTTGGTGTGCTCAGGAAAACCCGGTACTTTGGGACATCACTGGCCAGATTTCCTCAGGTAATGTGGACTTAGGGCCAGCCTTCCTGGTACATTGGATACCTTTCTACACTGAGGAATTCAGCTTGATGATACCCTGCAAACCACTCTCCAGGGAGTTCCCTGGCCCCTTCAGACTGTTGTTCTCACAGGCTGCTTCATAAGCCCTGCTAAAACGGGGTCAGAGCTGATTGCAGAAGGGAAAAGTGTGTAATGCAGGCAGGGAAACAGGCAACACCAGCAGAAATCTGGTCAAGGGTGGTCACTTCCTTCATTTGTATGAGGATTCAGGAAGTCCATTACAAAGTACTCCATCACTGTCACTTAATTCCAGCTAGATTACAAAAGATTAATAGCTCGGCTCCTTCTACCCCATGCCAGCGTGTTGCAGAGGGTGGTGTTATCAGCTTCTTAGTGTGTGCCAGGTAGTTTCCCAGGACTTTAAGGAACTTTCTTTTACTCTAATACCTTAATAATCTGAGCTAAATCATCATGGGAGCTGTTAGTGTCCTTCTAGGCATATCAATAGGGAAACATATGGTGAAACAGCAGATGAACAGCATCATGTCTTTGGGAGGCAGGAATGAGGCCATGATGCCTCCAAGTGACCTGGTTGCACTGCCTGGAACAGGGATCTTCTTTTTATTAGGTAGTTTCTCAAGCTGGTGTTACTGTCACTGCACACCAGAGGCCATTAATAATTCTGGATACAACACTGGGGTGATAAGCAAGGCCATTACATGCTGCATTCCTGTCTTTGGCCCCAACCTTGTGGTCCTAAGGAATTCAACCTGATCTCCAGGTGATTTGCAGCCTTTTCTTTTCCTTTTATTTAAGATTTTCCCAGGTAACCTGACTTTGATGTGAATTAGCTTTGAATAGGCAAAGCTGAATGAGCAAGGACAAGCAAAAGTGGGGTATTTGCCAGAGTGTTCACACTTCCACAACTTATTTACGCAGCTTGGATTCAAGCATCAAGTAGCCTGGTATTATTATCCAGACATCTTGTTACTATTCATATGACCTCTGCAATTTCAGCAGCTCCTCCACTTTCCCCCAGGACTATGATGTACTTCACATGGCTACCCACCAGGTAAAATGTAGGGGGATCTGGATGAGGTGTTGCTTCATGGAGGGTTAGTAGGGCAGACTTAAGTGGCTCAGCCACATCTTTTCCCCATCTGGGGTAGTTATAACTGCAGAGATTGGTAGGGGGGGATTTCTACCACAAGTTCATCCCCCAAAATGAGGCCTTGGGAAGAGAAGGACTGTAAATGAATTCAAATGTGGTGAATAGTTTCTGTGAAAAGAAGGAACACTGGCCCTGGAAAGTGTCCCTACTTTTTTTATCAGTGATTCTCAAATGCAAAGCTTGGCCATGGAAAGGCTGCAATGTTCCATTTTGTTGTTTTCTGAATATCCACATGTTTCAGATCTGCTTTTCATAGTGCTTCAGTTTCAAAAATTAACTTGAACCAAAGGAAAAGGTTATCCAAAAGGATTATATAGCCCCCAAATGAAGGCAAAGTACTTATCTCAGATTTAGCCAGAAGTTTCAGATTGTTCCACTAATGAAATTTTCTAGCATTGTTTCTCCAATTCAGCGCTAAAACAAGCAAGATATGATCATTGGGCCAGACACAAACCAGTATTCTCTCTCCAGTGATCAGTGGACTGTAGAGAACTAAAGGAGAAGAAACATTAAGCTGAGATGTATTTTTACATCTAATGTAAATGTAGAGTAAATTAATAACTTAAACTAATGTGAATTTATGTAAATGTCTAGTAAATTAATAATATTAATATAATTATTAATATTGCTGCTGTAGTAACTACTGGTCCTTGAGTTTATGGGCAAAACTTGGTGGTAAAGGCAATAGTACCTCCCTGGCCTGGGATGCAGTGGCATGGCCCTATTTCTATCTTATCCTACAGAATGGGTCTGACTGAGGATGCCAAAATACCCCTTCTGCTCTGTCTGCTTGGCTCCTGCACAGGGTGGTGAGCAGACAGACAATGAAAAAAAGGGTCAGGTAGCTGGGAGAATAGAATGTCAGACCTAAGATCTTGGACAGAAATGTGCAGGTTGTTTTGATCAACCCCTTTGAGGAATTGTCTGCGGAAAGACTTGGGCGCTTCTGTACTTTATAGTTTGCACATAATTTATGTACGTTGTCCAGCATTTTTTATTGTCATAATCATATAAAGGGTCTTAGATCACTGGTGAATCTGGATTTTGTGGTCACAGCAAATGCAAGGATAAGCCCTGCACTTTAACAGGAGAAAAGCATGGCCTTAGAGCCATTTTTTCCCCATCTGCTCCTTCAGGGCTGGCCCTTTAGGTCACTGCTGGCTAAAAAAAACCCCACAAAGGGGTTTGCTGTTTTTTTTCCTTTCTTCTTCCATGGTTTCTTATTCCACTAAGGATGTATTATTATTTTAAACTTAATGGGAACTTAATCAGAAAGGAGTGACGCAGCGACTAGTCACCAGCTGAGCTCTGCAGAGCTCTGACGGATGGGGGCCAAGCCCCAGTCCAGCCTGCCAGAGCTCTCTTTTTGGTTTCGAAATCATTACTGCTGCCTCCCGTGGATGGCTTCGTGGTCATGGCAGCTGATTACAGTAACAGGGGGATTAAAACCCTTCACCTGCTGTGGCTTTCTCTTGGCTTCCCTCCCCTCCAAGTGCTATCTTTGCTGGAAACTGCCTGTGAAAGCCCAAAGCATCTTAAAACTGCAGCAGATGTTTTGATTTAATGGGGGAGAGGAATAGGGGAGGAATTGATGACAGGCCATGAAGAAGAAAGGTAGGAGGAAAAAACAGCAAAATGGAACCATCCCATCTGCTTTTATCCCTCCATTAGCTGACATAGTAAATAGGGGTGGTGCAGACTAGTTTATCTAAGAGGGATGCTATGCTGCTGAGTGGAGAACAAGCTGAAGGTGTTCACTGAGTACTTCTCACTGAGTTATAGCACTTCCCCCTAAAAAAACAAATACAGAAAACCCAGGAAGGTTCCAAAATGACCCCAAACTAAACTCAGACCCATTTGGTGCCTCATTAATATCAGCCTCATTTTATATCCTGTTCTCATGCCACTGAGTTCAACCTGAGATTCTGTTTTAAATGAGTCTGAAATTTGCAGTTGTTCAGGTCAAGGGTTTTGCTTTGGCTTAACTATTCCTGGCTGTTCCTGTGCCACGGGAGGTCCAAGAGTATTTCCAGGTTTATCAGCAACATTTCTTCTGAAAGCTGCTCCTCTAACCCTGCATTTTTGTGTGTGTTGCTGATAACCCATGTCTGAAAGAATGGTGGGGCTCTGTGCTTGGTTGGGATCCACCTGGGTGTGAAAATAGGACTTGCAAGAGTGGTCCAAATTTCATAGAATCATAGAATAGTTAGGGTTGGAAAGGACCTTAAGATCATCCAATTCCCCCCTGCCATTCCTACTAAGGAGGCTTCTGAGCTAATGAAGACATTCAGAAGTAATGAAGCAAATCCTCAGTGAAATACCAGGGAGATTCAGGCTCCAAGTCCTGCAGTGGGGATTATTTTATTGAGTGTTTTCCCCCTCCTCTTATATTCTGCATTCCTCAGGTGTCTTTTAATTGAACAACAAACTCCACTTTTTCTCCTCCATTCCCATCTGAAGATGTTCTCTGTTTTCTTCTTCAGCTTCGACACTCCTAAGCCAACAGCAACATCAAAGAAATCTGCTGAACTTCCCAAGTTAGCAGCAATGGAAAGGGAAGGTGGGATGCCAAGGTTGCTGTGGTAGAGTATGAAAGTAGGAAAATTTTGTCAGTCTAGTTAGAAGAAACTGTACACACATACAGCGAATACAGGCACCAAAACCACTTCCAACAGATCTCCAGCTCACAGGACTCTTTTAGAAGACACACCGATTATTGCTTTTTCAAATGGAAACCAGGGATATTGCCTATTTCTTCTTGTGCAGAAGCAGCAACTTGGTGTGCAGAAAACCCACCTGCTTTTCATTTTTAGCACATTTTTCCATTATTGGGAAGGTCTGTGGACAATTGTGTAACTATATAAAAGCTGGTTTATTTTGTCCCAATTAGAAAAAAAATGACATGCCTGATTTGCAACTGTTCTGAAGATGAAATGTGTGACAAGAATAAATGGCTCTTTTTCATTAATACGTCTTTTAGCTATGCTTTTAGTGGAAAAAGTGCTCTAAAGAAGCCTAAATGTGACTTGAAGTCTGATCCTCTGCTAACTTGGCAAATACCTGAGGGTGAAGTATGGAGAAGAGCTAACCTATAAAGTATCCTGTATTTTAACAGCCTGTTTCTCCATTAAACATTTTTAGACATCGATAGAACAAATTGTCCTGTATTGTATGTTACATGTCTGTGCTGTTAAAATATTAAGGCTTTTGTCAGCTTGCTACTTTAACCCTTAAAGATGGTGGCTGGTGCTCCAGCAAAGTCATTGTCCTCTGGCTTTTGTTGGAAAGCTGCTGTTGATTTTATGATTTTAGGGACTGTAGTGACAGGACAAGGAGTAACAGGTTCAAACTGAAACAGGAGAGGTTTAGATTGGATATAAGGAAGAAATCCTTTCCTGTGGGGGTGGTGAGGCACTGGAATGGGTTGGCCAGGGAGGTTGTGAATGCTCCATCCCTGGCAGTGTTCAAGGCCAGGTTGGACAGAGCCTTGTGTGACATGGTTTAGTGTGAGGTGTCCCTGTTCATGGCAGGGGGGTTGGAACTGGATGATCTTAAGGTCCTTTCCAACCTGAACTATTCTATGATTCTATGGCTCTGCAGCCACATCATCATTTGTTTTCACCCTCAGGAAGATCCAGCCTACTGATGGTGATTTTATTCCAGTTGCTGACACAATTTGCTTGTGAGCTCCTTCATGGACCAGGATACTTTCAGATGAAGAAATACACAAACATTAAGCAAAAATACACCATGGGCCTTTATAATTCCAGCCTCAACAGGGCAGGGACAATCCTGCAAACTGTTAGCAAAAACCACCTGTGGACCATTAGCTGTACACGTGTCCTTGGGCTCTTTCACATGGAACAGTAAGTTCTAACCTAGGCAGATGAAGGTACAGGAGTGTAGGGGTAGGTGAGGTGAACCTGTGTCAAGATGAAGCAAGCTCCAGAAAGGCACTGCTGCAGTTTGGGTCTCCTTCTGTTGACAATGGTTGGCTGCTCTGGCCAGACTTTGAACCTTCTCACCAGGAATTCTGGCACCATCTTAATTTCTTCCTGCTTCATTCTGGGGCTGGGTGACTCCCTGTGTGTCCTGCCTGACCTGGGAAGCACCGATACCTTTGCCAGCAGCTCCCACAATATTCATGCCGTTCTTGTTGCTTCCTGCAAGCGTGACCTTCAGATAACCACCATCCACTCTGTCTATGAGCATGGCCTCTCAAGCAGGTTCCCACCAGGCAGAGGCAGTGGTCTGCTTGAGTGGTGGCTGTTCTGCAGCATTGTCCATGTCCTTATCTCAATCCATAAGTAATGCAAGTTAATTCACTGCAGTTTGAGTGATAAGGACTCCCTCATCCTCATCACATCCAGTCTGAGTGATGAAGACCCCCTCAATCTCCAGACTGGGACATGAGGACCCCAAGGTCTCATCACTGTTACCCCAGGATCATCACTGAGGCAGGGCTGCCACACTGGAGACCCTCTCATGCTCAATCCAATGACTATGTTAGCCTCACAATGGGCCTTTGAAATACCTGGTTTTGAATATGGTTTCATGGTGGCCCTGCTTGCAAACAGAAACAAAATAAGAAACTCCTTCCTGTCCTTTCCCAATGCCTAGGACTTGCCTGTTCTTCACAACTGCATGTTAGGCTGTGTCAAAATTGCCCTCATTCAAATGAACTCTCTCTATCTCCCCCTAAAACCACCAATTATAGCTCAGATCATTTCCAAGATCTGGCTCACACCTTGGCTGTACGATTTGGGCAAGGGGGATGGTGGAGGCAACACCATTGTGAAGACGCAGGTGTTTAAGCTGGTCTTGTATTACAACACTTACATTCACTTTAATGATTCAATCATTCACAACAACCTGCCAGGGTGACAGCAGAAAGCAAAATCCCTTGTCTGGTCATGCTAACCACCAACCCAGGGGTCCTCAGGCTTCAGCTGTGGACCACCAGGGCCGTAAGACGTGTAGAAAAGGGCTGTGAAGTGATTGCTGACTTTCCTCCTTGTGCTGGACAACCAAACACAAACATGCTCTCAAGAGTGCAAGCAAAAAGGAAGGCAAAACAGTGTTTTGGGAAAACTGTGCAACAAGTGAATATGCATCATAGCTGCATTTTATTGCTGGTCCTCTAAAAATAAGGGAAATGTGATGGAATGTGCATAAGGTGGACTCTGGGTCTTCCTCAAATGGGCTCCATGAACCTTTAGCTGAAAAAGCTGTGGAGGCAAACTGAATGCCTCCAATATTTATGCCAAGCTTTTAATAAGTGAGGGGTAGCAGCTGCAGGACTAACCAGGAAATAACTGAGTAGCCGGTGCTTGACCAGCTTGTGGAAGGTGTTCGTGAGGAGCTGGTGACTGAGCCCTGTGATGTAGGTGGTCCCTTCCAGCCCTACGTGCCTGGGAATGGCCATGGCTCCCTCCCAAGTGCCGTCGGCACTAATGTATTTACGTTCCTTGCTATGGTATGTGAAGCAGCTTCGCTGGAGCCAACAGGTTTTATACCTGGAAGTCCCATAAGTGACTCCCACGTGAATCTAAGGAATTCACCTAAACACCAAGATGGTGATAACACCAGCAAGGTCTGCAATCACTTGCACCGTGTTGCTCCATGGGGAGAAACACAGCACCATAGCACAGCAGCAGGTTACGTCCCCCTATCCCCTGTTCCTATTTTGAAGTGTTTTACTCCTGAACACAAGGAAATCTCCCTATCTGCTGGGGAGCATTTAGCAGAGGAGTAAACAGGTCCTCCTCTCCCTCTCTTTGTGTTCAAACATGGGAGTTCACATCCTCTGCCTCTTCCTCTCTGCCGCTGGCCCCCTGGAACAGCAGAAGCACACCCCAGGGACGGCACAACAAACAACGCCGAGGGGCGGCGGGGGCGAGAACAAAGAGCCCTTCAGCCCTGTGAAAAGCTTGTCCTGGAAAAGGGAGTCAATCCCAAGGCAGTACCGGTGTGGGGGACTAAAAAAGCACCAGGAAAGCAGAACAAAAGGGAAGATAGCGAGGCTTCAGTGGTCTTCTCGTGCATTTCTTAGACGTCGTGCGTACGTGGATTCCCATATATATATTTCCAGAAGGGAAATATGAGCCTTGTTTATAAAAATTACAGGCTTGCTTCCGAGTTTAACCTCTACCCTTAAAACAGCAGTCTAGGAATTGCTTTGTGCAGGGCAAACTGTTCCTCTGGCCCAATTTGGGTCTGAAAGGAGTAAGCCATTCTACATTTTCTCACCTATCTGCTACCTGCTTTTGTCTCCCAGGATTCCAGTGGAAGGCAAGAGCTTTGCAAAGAGCTTCAGGCCTTGCTGTGACTGCATCATTCCCATCTTGGCATCCACACAGCAGCTCCTCTTTTCCTGTACCCTTCACACTTCCAGTGCCAAGAGCCTTGTACCTACCTCTGGCACTTACCCTTGTAGCTACCTCTTCTAGTTTTCCTTTTAACTACCTCTTGTAGCTGTTTCTTGTAACTACCTCTTGTACTTATCCTTGTAACTAATGCCTGTAGTTATTTCTTGTAATTACACTGCTTGCTTTTGTACCTGCAGCTCTTGCTGGCTGTAGGCACAGCTCCCAAGAACTATGTGATGCCTGTGATAAGTATATGTGTCTAAATGCCTAAACCATGCAGTGTAAATCAGTGGAATGGATAGGTATTTATCAAATACATATATTAGAAACAGGTGTGTGTATATATGAATTTCAATGGTGCTGTCCCTCCTTAAGCCTGGAATAGGCTTTTATATGTATATATGTATGTATAGCTAACCCTTCCACTCATTTACACTGTGTGGTTTAGGCATGTAGACATACATAGTGGTAGACAGGAATTCAACTCGAAAAGAACTGCATTTGCAAGACGGTTAAGTTTCTTCACAGGAAAGGCATGAATTGGAAGAGGTGTACAGCAGGACTGTAATTAGGAATGGGCTCTTGGCCTCTTGTCCTGAGAAAAAACAATGCCAGATTGGGTTATGTTTTAGCAGCTGAGATGGTAAGCACATCAAGGTATGAGGATTTACATTTCCCATTTTGCATTCATTGGATATCACAGGGCAATGAAAATTAACACCTTATTATGCCTGGGATGGGAGCCCTCATCCAATGGTTCTGCTTTGATACCCATAAGAGTCCACCCCAGGCTTAAAGAAGGACAACAGCATCAAAATCATTCAAACCCTTAACTGAAATAAATTCCGTGTTATAATATTCGCCCTTCTTCAGGCAAAACTGCTGGGAACACACAGAGGTTTCCTCAATCTTGTACTGCTGCATCAGAGCACCTGTAACAGAAGAATCAAACCAGACAGTTGCATAAATATGAATTTTCTTGCCTTCAATCTGTTGTTTCGGTTCACATGGTTCATTGAACAATTCCACTGAAGCCTGTAAATAACCTTCTCTTCCCCCTCTCCCCCAAATTATTACCCTAATAATTCTCCTGAGATTGAAAATGGGTTTATTTTGACTCAGAGATTGTAAAACCACAGGAATAAAACAAGTTTAGGCTTCCAGAGCTTTATTTAATATCTTGTTCTTTTGCTGAAGCTCTGAGAATAACTTCAGTTTCCTGCCGAAGAAGGAAGCAGTGTTTTCCTTGACTTGAATAAATATGACTTCCCCACTCATACATTTTCCCACTGCTGGAAATAGGCAGGAATTTTCCCAGTGCATGAAGTCTGTAGCCCATGTATAAGAGTTTGCTCTCCATTCAGCTCACATTGAAGTGGCTTGGAGGGGTTGGAGACTCCCAGATGGAGGTTAAGTCCTTATGGGCACACAGAGGCTTGGCAAAGCAAAAGGAAGTGCCCACCAGCTCTCAGCAAGGACCTGCCCCTGACCAGAGAGCTCTGACTTCATTTTGACCTCAAAGCAATGCTCCTCTGTGTTCATTCTTTTTCTATGATTTAAGTCATTTGGCTGTAACATATAATCAAGACTTCCCTTACCAAGAGTAGCTACACCAAGAACAGAGGGAGTAAAATATAGGCTAGCCATGTAATGGGAGCGTGTGAATGTGGGATGGGAAACACAGAGGGAAGGACAGAGATGCAGTATAAAAGCAGCACTGACATCGGGAGCTATTTCTTTGGCATGTATATAATCATGCTGTAATATCCAGTTGGGAGAACGTGGTAGAACATTTCAAACAAAGGAAACAGCCGGTGCCTGGAGCTCCTCTGCATATTTATTACATCAACATAATGATACAGAGAAATAGAAGAGAGGCAGAGGTTGGCGTTACAAGCAGGCAAGTGTTGCTGCTACTGTGTGTAGCACTGCTGGGAACGTGCCTGGCTCAGTCTTGGTTTGGAGGCTGGACTTTGGAGAGGATACTGGTGAATTATGGAGGGTTTAGGGAAGCACGCATGAAAACCTGGCTGGGGTGAGCGTCTCAGAAGTTCAACCAAGGAGAAGAGCAAGACGTGGTTCCATCACAGCTGGATGGTCTCCACAGCAAGGAAAGGGTTGCTGATGGCAAACCAGTCTTTCACTGAGCCAGCAGAAATGATGCCAGGGCTGGAATCTCAAACCAGATAACAGCAGGCTGAATGGAAGGTGGAAATGTTAAACCATTTCTAATCATACCCCTTTCTAATGGGCAACTGTGAAGACTGCTCAGGGAGGCAGGATGCTTCTCAGGGCATTTAGATGTCTTTTTCTCAAAGACAAACTCTAATGCAATCAGTGAATTACAGGCTTGATGCAAAGATTATACAATTTAATTATCTAGCTTCTGTTAAGCAAGAGGCCAGGAAAGATAACACTCCTGCCAGGCCTGTAATCGATAATGTGCCTGTTTGCAAAGGCACTGAGTGATTTGAGTCTCCCTCAGTTTTCAGGGGTCCTGCTGTAAGATGCCTGGCTTCACATGGAGAGGTATCAACTGCTTCTGGAAAATCCAGCATCTTCCAGGGTTCCTCCATCTATCTACCCAAAAATAAGGCCATTTCCAATTGCTGTTCACATCTGAAAATGTTGTTTCTATCACTGCACCAACAAATGAACTCCAGATTTTGAAAACTTAAACCCCTAGGACCCCCTAAACCCCCACCTTTTCCATAAAGACATCTACTTTCCTATAACTTGGCTCTTTCAGACAAAGATCTCCCAGTGCACTCTTGCCATAAATGAATCTTTTCACCTGAGGAAGACATCTATCTGCTTCCCTCCCAGGGCCATTTCTCTTCTCACTGCACTCCCAGCTATCTTGCAGGGTTTTTATCTATTTATCTTTTTTTTACTCTTCTTTCTGTTACTGCTGAGGTGATGGCAATTCCCTGTAACAATATAATCCTATGTAATTTATCATGGTAAGACTTTTCTGCTAATGCAATGGAGTCCCTGTTAGCTGGAAAAGAAACTTTTACAGGCAGGAAAAATCAGTGTAAGCCATATAGATCTTGCCCACTACTGCAGCTGAAGAGCTGACGGGGGAAAGCTCGCCTGCTGCTGCTAATCAGTGCAATGTATCGCTGCTGTGGTCTACTTATAACCCTTGAAATGAGGTTTTAATTCCTGAAGTCTTGCACAAACAAAAGACTTGCAGAGAGGCAGAGACAGTGGGGTAGGGGGAGAGGAGCAGTGACCTTTGCAAGTGAACTTGCAAGGAAACAACAACGTGCCTCAGCCTTAGCCTGATACTTTATTATTCTTTTTTTCTCTCCCAATGAAGTTGGCTGTTGGAAACCCAGAAGCTCTGGCTGTCAGACACCGGCCAGATCCCGTGAGCTTTGTTATTTCAGTGCTTAAACCCAGATGAGGCCAAGTCACGTTCAGATTTTAGACATGGCAATCGGGTCTGGGTCCTCATTGCTCTGGACTGTATTTCTGGCTACCAGGTACCCTAGAAAATATAAGGAGGTGGGCAAGGTGATGAGCAGGTTTTATCGCTAGAGTAAACTTTACCTGTGCTCTGAGCCTGGTGCGCTGCACTGATTGCTGCATCTCCTTTGTCTAGAAACCTACAGATTAAAACACTCAGAATGAGTAACAGTGTGGAATGAGGCCTGTTATCCTATATATATGTATATTCTATATCACCTATCATGCATGCAGTATTATGATAAACACTTTTCTTTTTGATGGTGATGAAACATGAAAAATAATCTAAAAGCTCGAATGATTCCCCAACTTCTCTGCATCTCCCTCAGCTTCTTCCTCTTTTTCTCTTCTTGCTCATGAAAATGTGCAGAACTGGCAGGCTGAGGCTCCAGTTTGGGGGTTGCCATCTTCTAAAATCCCATTTATTTTCCCCTTTCTCCAGGCCACTTGCCACAAGCACTGTTTCCCCATGTCCCCCTCACCTCTGCAGCAGAAACCACTGTTTGCTGCTATGGTTCTTGTGTGAGACCCTGCACTTCTGAGAGCAAACAAAAAAACACCCAAGTTGCTGTCTCTGGATCTGAGCTCTTCCCCATCAGCTCCCTGGCTCCGCAGAGAGCACTCCCATTTCAGCCCTCGCTGGAGCTCCTCGGGGTAAGATTGCAAGCGCCAGGGAAAGACACATGTTTCCCATTATACGCCTAAGACTTCGCAGAGCCCTGGTGACAAGAGGTCTTACAAAAGAACACTGGGTGGAAAGGGGCCGCAGGTTGGGGAGGGACTCATTAGAGGGGCAGATTCACAGGAGGGAACCCCGTTATTAATAAAATAAGGGGGGATAGAAAGAGAATAACAGAAAAACTTGTGCTTGCTGATTTTAGCAGAAACAAACAGGAATAATTCACCTTATGAAATGCTCTCCCAAGCTGGCCAGGTGTGGGAATATGTTGTTCATGGTGTTTATTCAAATGCATGCTGTACCATACGAAGCTGCTGCAAGAAAAAAGCACTCATGAAACACTTGTGTTTATATAAATTACTTGATTTAACCCAAGAATAATTCCCAGCACTGCTCTCACACACCCCTGTCCTTTTTCCTTGGAAGCACTCCCTTGTTTCCAGGGTTGTGTTACAATCCCATTTGTTTCTCACTGTAAAACCAGCTCATTACGTGGCTCTTCCCATCCCTGCTGTTACAGTACAGTATGCAATTTTGCATTTACTTATGACACACCACGATCGGAGCAATATAAATATCATGGCTGATCTGGTGTTAATCATCTTCGTCCTGTCTGATGGGAGGGCAATTGAAACTACACTATGGCTCTGCAGGTTATTCATAGCATCAGCTCACTAATTTTTACTGGAATACATTCACATTTGAATGACATGTTTATTGGAACTTCTTCTGCAGTCAAAGAGAGTTATTGTGGGCATGGGCTAAATGCATTCAGCCATTATATTCTTCAAGCCGCAGTTAAATGCCAGACTAGGGTTGAACTGGGTTTGAACAGCCTATCTATAAAATCTCCTTCATGTGTCACCAAAACAGACTGCCTAAAGAGTCTACAGCCTACCAGCTTAATATATTAGCCTAATACATTACCTCTTAGCTTAATATTAAAATAACAGTAATTGTCAGAGGTACAAATGTTGCGGCCAAGTAGAGAGCACTTGGAAAACGCAGCCCTGGAAGGGAGCAGATCATCAGCCAAGAGAAATAAATTACCTTCAGCTCCCAGCACACCAGCTGTATCTAAATCAGATGAAACATACAGTGTCTGCAGACTGGTTTTATCTCCTTGGAAGAGAAAGAGGGTTTGTGGTGCCACTCGATGGCAGGAGGCTATCTAGAGTGCTTCACTTTGCAGAATCCTCTGGGGATGGTAATCACCTGCCAGGCCAGAAAGTGAGATCTCCTGGTCCTATCTCCCAAGGAAAACCATCTCTTCTTCCATTTTCTGTCTCCATATCACATTCTAAAGTGGTGGTTGTTTTGCATGACAGTGTGCTATCCTTCCGCTCAGGCACTGTCTGAGCAGCCGCTGATGCTCCAAGCCCAGTTCCTGAAGCACCCCCGAGGTCAACCATGGAGTATATCCATTCGGGAAGTGAATTCAATGCAAAGATCCTTTTCTTTGATAGTTTTTATAGCCCAAAACACGTGCTGTCATGGAGGACTGGTATTTAGATGGGATCCATTGGAAAAGAGACTCCTGACATTTTCCCACCGTGATGGCTTTATTAGGCACATTAGCACCTCCATGCCAGATCCTCCTTCAACTGAGGGCAAACGGCCCCACTCTGGATGGGTTTAATTCCTCTCTCTGCCCTTGGGAGCTGTGTAAAACAGAAAACAACACACATTTCAGGTTCGCTGGGGACATGAAACTTGGCCAGTCTTGCACAAAACTCAATGGAGACACAAATCTGTCCTGGGAGCTGCCAGCAAGCACAGCCCTGGCCCCCAAATAATCACTGTTACGCCTCGCAATAAAATGCTCTGTTGCTTCTGCAGGACACGAGGGATTTTAGCCTCCAGTTCAGGAGTTTGCAGTCTGCAACCGTTTGCCTTGCAGTAGCCCAGCTGTTTTGAGGGGAAAGAGCGAAAACTGACCCAGTGCAAAGCACAGAGATCAGCAGAGCTGATAACGTGGCTTTTGTTGTGAGCCTGCCCCTCCTCAAATGCAAAATGGAATGAATAGAAACCAACCTAAAGTAATTAGAGTTGCAAAGTAGGCCTTTGGATTTAAAAGGACCTGGGAGCCAGTCTTCCTTTTGTCCCCCCCTTTGCAAACTCGGTAAGGAATAGCCTGTTCTAGTGAGGGACAGGAAAATAATAGCAATGAAAGCTTTCATGGAGTTGATTCAGACAACTATTAAATGCAGTGTAGACTTGCAAAATGGTGAGAAATAACATCTCGAAGACCTCAGTTCCTTGCTGACACCAAAATGTGTATCAAAAACTGAAATAACTCCCACTGGGATATTTTTGCTCAAACTTTCCACAACAACAGGCAAAAGCCCAAAGCATTGCTGACTGCAGAACACAAATGACTTTACGCATTCTGAACAACTCCAAGTATTGAAAATTGCTCAGAAAGAACCAAGAGGAGGCTTTTGTTTTGTTTCTTTTTTGTTTGCTGGGTTGTTTGGTGGTTTGATTTCCAAGAAGGCAACATTTCTGATTAAAAAAATGAATTTATATTTGTCCCAGACCTCAATTTTGGAATGGAACGGGAATCTGATTGAAAGTGATGTGCAGTGAAAGGGTACAATTGGGTAATGCAATATAAAAGGCTGCCTTAAGAATATAAAGCGGAGGACATGTTTACAGGCTCATCTTTTCTGGCTCTGCTCTCTTGAACTCTCTTTTTGTTTTGCAAGTCTCTTGCTAGAGGCACTGACAGTGAAAAGACTCCATGCAAGGTTTAAATATGGGCAGGAAACTTCCCACATAAGGACAGACAGATAAAATTGCTGAAGCATCAAAATTTAACCCTGCTTGCCAGGAAGTGGATGTGAGACCAACACCTTTCAAAGCTGCTAAAGATAGGAAGACAGCTCGTGTCTTGTCCCACAACTGGTCACAATCCAGACATCGGGGGATGTAAGCATTTTAAACCCTTTTTGGAGAAGTAGTTAAAGTGGGAGTCTTCTGGCATGCAAGACGGCTGGATGAGCCATGTGTTTGTGAGCAGCCTGGACCAGCTGCACCATGACCATCAGGGATGGCAAAATTTGGCCATGAGCTCTGATACACGTTTGGGATTCCCACATCCCCAACGAAGGGCCTTTGTTTCTAAATGCACTCACTTTAATACCACAAAGTGTCTGATGATGTCAAGCAACCTTCCTTCAGGAGAGCTTTGTTAGAAAAAGCTTGTTCCCATGAAATGCTTCTTTTTGAAGAATACAAAGAAAAGATAAATAAAGCAGGATTGTTTCGCCCAGAACTTCCCAGCTGTCTCCTCTCCATTAGGTTTTGGGCAACCTCATGTTAATCCATTTAGAAGAGTAGATAGGTAGCTATGGCTTCTCCTTTGAATAAGATCCCAAGGGGTTCCTAATTCCTGCCACCCCCTTCAGCTGACCCCTACTTTGGGACAAAAAAAAGATGTTTACCTTCCCTGCACCTCATTTTCTCTGCTGGTACTAATGGGAAGTGATGATTGCTGCCTGCTTTGATGAAGTCTCCTGTGATCTACAAATGAAAAATGCAGTGTAAATGCAAGGAATGTAATTATTATTATCACCAAAGAAGCTGCCTGGTGACCTTGGAGCTGGTTTATAGATTCATAATTGCTTTAGATTGAAATGGCGATGAGGCAACATGTTGAAACATGCCATCACATTCTCAGTATACCCTATTTGGTCTTGGGGGACAGTAAATATTGCAAGCGTGGTTAACCCCTGTTTCAGGACATGGCCTTTGATAATCTTCCGTGCTCCAGCTGCCCCGGTGATGCTGGGATTTGGAAATTCCCAGTCAATACTCATTCTGGCACACAAGTCAGGTTAGTTTTCAGCCTGTGTTTTGCTACAACAAATTGCGTGCAGGCCTCAGGAATGAGAACCAAATACTATTTGACATATACAGATAGTATTTAGTTTCAGAAAGAGCCTTTGTGTATAGCAGAATCACACAGCAATGAGGAGCCCCTTCCAGCCTGAAGAGCAGCTGTTATTTAGCAGTATATGATCACTTTATGCTGCCTTTGAAAATAGAGGGTGAGGATTCGAATGCTGCATCCTGTTAAAATTACAGGAGAAGCCCCGATAGACTGAAAGCCATTTTCCAAATGGGAATTTAGCTGTAATTATGGGTCAAATAACTCTTAAGTAAAAAGTCCCCTTATTTAATGATGTGACACAGCATCGCTGTAGGGGCTTTGCTTTTCAGCAGCTTTTTCCTACCTCTCATTTATTAAACTAATCTGGTCAGAAGGACAAAACAACACAACCATAGGGAGGGCTATAAATCTTCGTGCTTTTGAGTAGAGCTCAAACTCTAAGTAAAAAGAGGTAGGGAAGCCACTTCCTTCATCAACAGGTTATTCCATAATTATCCTCTCCTGGGCTTTCTCCACCTTCCCCTGCAGCCTGTAGCCAGAGTTAGAGCCAAGATCTGTGCAGAGTGGACACACCACCAGGTCCCTGTTTCCCAGTGTTGTGCAATGCAGGTTCTGTTATCAGTGTCCTCAGCATCTTCCCACAGCTGAGACAAAAGGTCTGGGGTTATTTGCAGATGTCTATAATTTGCAGGGTCCTCCCTTAGTTTGATTTGTTCTTAAATATAGGACTGGGAACTCCTGTGCAGGGTTGTCCCTCTTACTGCTTGATGTTTCCTGTGTACAGAGTGTGCTGTCAAAACAAATATTCCCCTATCCTTGTTTACCACGTTTAAGTCTTTGGCATCTCATGCATCAGGCCCAGCTTCCTCCCAGCTCCTTATAATCATGATTGCCTGAATAGGACCTCAAAGGCTTTTAGCTGTTCTTTTCCCCCCAAGAAAATGAACCTGATCTCTAGGATGTGACATTCAGATTCTTTTCATGAAAACAGTGGTTAGAAATCCACTCAGCTGCTTGGTAATATCAGGATCATCTATCATTAGCTTCCAGCCCATTCCCCTGTAGCCAAACTGGCTCCTGGCTGGTTTCCTCCATGGATATTTCAAGACTATCGTAGTATTTATCTCTCCTTCATTTGCTATTTGTGTGCTAGATCCTCAGGCTTGTGTTTCATCACTGTTTTCATTGCTTTTCTCATGTTTCAGCAATAGACAGTACCTACTCCCAAGGTTGTGGATAAGGATGGGGACCCATGTGCATGGCAGGACTGGGACTTTTGCATCCTGTGACTGTTCCCAAGGTCCCACTTGAGGTGGGGCTGGGGTTTATAGTTCACACCAGACCACAACCTCTGTGATGGAAACTATTGAGCTTAGGCTGAGTTTTCTCTCCTTTAGGACCACAGGCTATTCTGGACTTGTGAGCTGCAAGGGGACAAACCTGATGATTTATCCACTAAGCCACATAGACCCCTCAAACAGCTCCTTAATGTAAAACATGTGCTGCTGAGCCCCAGCAGTTAGTTCTCACTTTAACTTAGCCCCTGTTTGCTCAAATGCTGAGCGCATTCAGACAACAGAGGTTTTTTTGGTAAGGAAAGCAGCATTCCTGGAAATCCCGTTGGTGTAAGATCATGCTCTGTCTGCTGGCACTTATTTTGACTCTGGCCTTAGTTATTTACAGAAGGCAAAGGATGTTTCACTTGACTTTTATCTAATTATGATGGACTTATGCAGATTAAGCATTATATGACCTATGCTATTTATGGCAAGCACAGTGTCTTGATAGCAGAGCATGGGAGCGTGCAGGGCTCCTGCTCAGGACATAGGGCCCTTGCATAAAGGTTATTTAGACCCTGTGCTCCCAGTTAGCACCAGCTCCTGTTAAAATCTGCAGGAACTGAGTGTCTACATAACCTCACAGAGCAACACTGAGATTCCCAGACCTTCAGGTACTTGGCAGGTGCCACAGAGCAAACTGTATTGGAAACCAGAGCTGGGTGACTTGTATCACTGGAGTCATTTTAATCCCCATACTTCATTATTGTTGGCATATTAACTCCCACTTCACCCCTCTGCATTGCTTTAGAGACAGGATATGGGTCGTTACAATAACTATCACCTTCCTCTGAGGTTTAAGCACAGGGATGGCTGAATCACTTCTAGCATCCTCTAAGCCCTTAGGAGAGATTAGCTCCAGGTGTCTGCACAGCTTGGGGCAAGGAAGGAGACAGGTAAACTCTGGTAAGAAACCTGGCAGCTATGCCAAGAGGCCCAGTTTCTCTGAGCTCAGGAGCAAGGCTCCAGGCAATATTTCACAGGTTGGGAAGCAAATTCACTCACACAGATGCTGCCTTGGTGAACACAAGCTTAGGTCACCATACTTCTCCTTCTACCCAAGCTGGTGGGCTGGCCAAGAGCAAGCCTATGCTTACTCTTCTTGCTTAAGAATAATAAATCTCCTTTTGCTGTTTGCACTATGTCTTGAAGTACTAAAGAAAATAAAAATATGCTCCTTGAATGCTCTGACATTATAAGTGATCGAGCCAAGGACACTTCTTCTGTGCTTAGTGCCTACAACTATGTAGGGCTGCACTCTCGATGGGCAAATAGATTTGCACAGAAATGTTTAACATTTCCTCATGGGGCTTGTTTGGAATTTCCCATTCCAGAGGGGGAAAAAAAAAGAAAAAAAAAGAAGCAGCTAATATTTTGATTTTCTGTCTCAATTCAGAAGGAAAATACACAGTAAAATATTGGGATTTCTCAAGGGAAATCCCAAACTCAAAGCTGCCTTAAGAAAGTGAGGAATGGCTAGGAGAAACCCCAAACACTTTTGATAACTAGAAATACCAGCAAATTGGCTTCCTTTGCATAAGGTTACCTACCTTGGCTGATAGCGTAGATAAGGGGAAATACCATACTAACGTCCCTTGAGGGTGCATTTCCCTTCTCTGTATCCTTGAGGATACACTCCTGACAGCTGCCCCAAATTCCTGGAGAATCTAAACCCAGCCATGCAAGGTTTTTCCATGGGCAGAGAAGAGCGACTGCTTCAGAACTAAACCCATCTCCATGCCCCAAACTCACCCCACTCCTGTACGTGTTGGCATCATACAACTAGTTTGTCTGTGTTCTTAAGCTACCTTCTGTTTCATAAACCCCTTGATTGCCTGGCTTTTATCTGCAAAGGTGTATGTATTTTCCTTCATAACTAAACATAAAGCACAGCAGCTGATGTATGGTCATGAACCACACCAAAAAGTCCTCCCTTCCCCATTGCAGCACTGAGTGCAGGGTCAAGTGGAGCTCAATCCATGTAATTTCTCCCCCCTTCTGTACTTAAGCAAAACTAACTGCTCATAAATATAACCAAATTGGGAGAAAACATCCTGAGGCAAACTGAAAGCTCATTACAGGTCCTGTGCTGGAAATGTTTTTGTTAGGTTCCCATTAAAGCACAATGTGTATTTTGGGAGGTTTGCTACAGGCAGCCTGTTCCCTCCCAACCCCTCTGGCTCCTTCCAGAGGTGCCAGCCTGTCGAAGGCTGTACCGCTATGTGCTAATATCTTCTCCCAGAGAGGTCGGACGGGTGGTTCATTAACTTAAGCATTAATCCATGCTGCCTTGTACTTCATTTGTATGGAGACCTGCTCTGCAAGAAAGCTACTTTCCATGCTCTTTCCTTCTGAACAGTTAATCCACCTGCTCAGTGCCCAGCTTGGCCCACTTCTGTGGGTAACAGCTCCCTTCATTGCAAGATAAGACATGCATGGCTTAATGCCTCCATTAAGCTTGCCTTCTTTATTCAAATCTTCCTGCAGGAGCTTAGAAAGGCAGTTGCCTTCCTGTTTTCAGTGCCAGTTCAGACAAGGAGCAGGTATACAGTTCTTTGAATATTCTGTCCTTAATAAATAGGACTGAAGATGTAATCCTCTGCAGAGCATCCCTTCTCTTACCTATTAGCATGCAGTGGGTGGAAGTCTTCTGCAGCCTTTTGTTCAGCTCACGTTCGCTAGTGTCTGTGCAGTTATTCGTTATCAACTGGTGTCTGCCTTCAGCAAGGTCGAATCTGCATTTGGCTTTGCTCTGGCTCTACTGGGATGTCAGCTGCAGTGCAAGAATTTAGCATAGAGGTAACTTCTAGTTCCTTTGCAGCTCCTTTGGAAAGCTGGAATGATTATAGATAGTCGTGCTGTGTGAATTTTAAGGTACATGTCAATCCATGATGAAACCTTTCCAAGACTTCTTAGCCCTCCAGCTTCACTTCCCCCCAAGAAGTCATCTCCAAACCTCTATGACTTTTGCCATATGTTCTCTAGCTCATGGTGGCCCAGTTCACAGGCCTAACAGCATCATACCTGATTTATACCAAGTATCAAGTGACTTACCCCTCACCCCTAAGCTTGGAAATGCTGCCTACCCTTCGACATTGCTTGAAGAAATGCATCTTACACATTGTTACGGAAGTCATTAACGTTCATTTTGAAAAGAGACCTCTTCTGCAGCTACAGACAATCCCTTGAGAGAGGATTATCTGTTTTTCAGAAGTACCCTGAGGTCTAGCAGATAAGATGCCTGACTGAAGAACACATGACAGAGGGTGAATGCTATCAAGCTGCTATTCTCCTGGGGTCTGGAAGGTGGAGGGGTTAAGGCCTGATAAGGAATCTCTCCTCTTGGAGAGCATCAGATTAAATCTGACCTACAAGCAGAAGGTGCTCCTATCTAATTGCTTGTACAAAGCAAAATTGGTCCCCAGCTAGTCCCTTCCCCACTGATTTAGTGTTAACTTGCAGCTTTTCTTATGTTCTTGTAAGGAAAGCAAAATCCTGAGCAGAAACTGAGCAAGCTTTAGACTTAGAAGTGTTATTTATGAGGAAACCCCATGGAAAGTTAACCAGGGGATTCAGCTATGGGAAAATGGCATTGATTTAATAAGGAAAAGCTTTTTTTGATAAATAAATGTAAAGGGATATGGGGCATGGGAACACAGAAGCAGTTAGTAATGAAAAACAAGGGAAGCATTAACAAGATATTTTTAACAGTGAGGCCAATGAGCCAATAGGATGGGCTGGCCAAGGGATGTGGTAAATCCAATATAATTTGGCACCTTTACATCAATCCTGGATGTCTTTCTAAAGGACTTGTAGTACCTTAGCCATAGGCTATAAGGCTACATATAAAAGCTGCTGGATTGTTTCTGGGTGAGGGATGAAGCATGCTACACACTGCTGGACTTGGCATTGATTCATTTGTTTATGGGCAGTGTTGGTGACTCTTAGAAATGGGAAGTTGGATGTGCCATGTCTAACCAGCCCTGTCCCGCACCGCATCCATTCAAGGGGATGCTTGAGCTGGCTCTGCCAAAAAGAACCACCTCTCCTGAATTAAGTAGTACATTTTCAGCTGCAACCATCTCATTATTTACAAGCAGAAGTTTCATAGACTTCTTCTAGTTTTTATTGTTTTCCCATGGAAAGAACAAAAATCTTCAGTGGTCTTTCCCCCTCATCTAAGCCTTGGTAGCTATTTTTCCTTTAATTTAGGTAGGGCTTATGTCAGTTGGAGTTACACTTGTGCTTACTTGACTTGAGGCAAACAGGACTAATCCTGCTTAAAACTGAACTAAGAATATCTACACGGTTTAATGAAATGGATTAAAATTTTACTTCATATTAAACATTAACATTTCTTGTTCAGACAAGCTCTGTGAGGCTGGAGCAATGGTACTAATTTGCCTTCAACAGCACTAAAATTTCTTTGAGAATAAGCAAATTATGCACTTGTGCTGCAGACAGGTCCTTTTGAAACGATGGTGCCCATGGGAGATCTGGCTCCCTTCCTCCTTTGGATAAAAAAAGGGTTTCTTTTATTTTAGATTTTATTATATTTTCTATATTTTATTTCTGAGTTCCTTATTAAACCAGCACAGTTCTTCCTGTTCCATTCCTCATGTTTCTCCAGGGGAAATATCAGCCTAGCATGAATTAAACACTCCTTTAGTTAATTTATATCTCAGGCTGACCTTTGCTAGCATGCACTCACACCACACACCTGGAAATGGAGATGTCAACGCACAGCTGGAAAGCCAAGTTTTCACACCAGTTTCTGAACAAACTAAGTGATGGCTTTGTTTCATTTTGGTCATTTTTCGGATGGGAAAAAGAAGTCCCATTATTTCAAGCTTTGCTACAATTTGAATCATTTCAAAGGCTTCTGGAGCAGGCTGAATTCCCGTCAGCCCCCGTTTCTCCCATCCGTAGATGTGTGTGTACACATGTATTTTGGTGTTTTGGCAGTTCTTTTCCTCAACTTTCTGCTGACAGGTGGAAACACTAAAAGGTGTTTTTCTTAAAGAATAGCCCATTGTTCCTGCTGGTTATGAACTCTGAGCATGAACTGAGATCAAACCATGTAGAGTTCATGCCTTCAAACACTGCAGATGCTGATGCCTTTGCCACCAGCAGTGAATAAGCTGGCAGCCTCATACTTCACGTGTCCCAAAACACATGAGAGTCACCTGATGAGAGATAAAACAGCAAAAAAAACAAAGACCTGAGACGGTTATTTTCTGGATTAAAGACAAAAAGTAAATGCTACACAAGGCTGTGCCACTATATATTAAAAGCAGCGTTGCCTGCGAGCTACAGCCGCGGTAGCAGTCGGCGGCTCTAGAGCAAGGCAGGAACTGGCAGAACGAGACTTTCTAAGGAAACCAGGAGAGCTTCCCGGTGACTTCGCTCCCTTCTAGCTACGGATAGGATGGGGCGGGGACTCATCACAACCAGTCTGATCACTACTACCCAAACACATACATAGGTGTAGTCTGTGCCCCGAGGAAATTATAACTCAAGACAAGCTAACGCAGGCACTCCTGCGCCGGCTGGTGCCAGTGGGGGTGGTGTGCAAAGGTGATAATTGAAAGTTGTTGGGGTTTGGGGTTTGTTTGTGTGTTCTTTCACCCCCCCCTCCGCTGAGTCAACAAGAGGTTGTTTTCTACCTCCTGCTTCTTTCTGTGAAGGTGGCAGCTTCTGTTTGACCTTGATGGGGGTTGGTACAACAAGCAGTTGGCCATTGGGGTTGTGCCAACTTGTGACCATCACTTGGTACCCAGGGAACAAAGGTGGGAAAGGTCTGGAGGAGATGGGCAGCAGCTCATGTCTATGGGCAGGTATATGGACCATGTTTACAGAAGCCAGGAGGCAAGTGATTCACTTCATTCATAAAACCTGAACCTCTGATCTGGTCTCTAGAAGTAAACACAAGGTAGGAATCACTTGCCTTTTGGGAGGAGAATGGTGGATGAATGCAGAGGGTGTGTCAAGAGAAAGGGGAGGAATGCAGCTGACATGGGGTGATGGCTCCAAGGATGGCTGTGCGGCACCCCAACCATGGACGTGTCCTTGACATCAGCCCTCTGGTGCTGCAGGACCTCAACCCAAGATGTCCTCTGGCCCCAGGACTGAATGCTAGTTATTATTCCAGCCAGCTGGATGAAAACTTTGGACACCAAAACCAAGGCAGGCTTGGAGCATAAGAAAAACAGGTCTCTGCTTGCGGGATGAACCTCCTCCCTCCCCCTCCCTTGATTGAGACCTTCATATCCAAAAATCATTGAGCAGAAGTACAACAGCTTCAGCCTCTGAAGGCTGCCAAGCATTCTTGCTGAGTGAAGCTGTTTAGGTACACCGAAACACTGCCGAACCTGGGGCTTGCGTAAACCTTCCTTACCCTGGAACAAAAGACCTGCTCCCATGGCAGTCAGGTGCACACACGAATCCCTGCCTGTGAAAACATGCTGAACCGGTCTCTGTGCAAAAAAAAAGACAGGTTTGACCAGAACGTCCCCTTGTACAGAAAGGATCTGCCAGCCATGCCTGAGCATCAAAGGCAGACGGGTGCTCCACAGCCTCCGATTAGCATCGCATGAGCAGAGCCCAGAGTTTGCAGTACTAAAGGCCACAACCAGCACCCAGCAACCAGCAACATGCTTTGTTTGCATCTGAGTTTGCTCATCCATCTCCTTCGCTGGGATAGCTGCAGAGAGCTGCAGCATGCAGAGCAGCATGTAAACCTCCAGCCCCAAAGTCTCCTGGCCCTTCAGCATCCCTGCTGATGTATGCTTGTGTGAAGAACCAAACATCACAGCCATGCAAGGTGCAAGCTTCAGCTGCATACACAATGCACAGGCACCACCTGCAGCAGTGGTTGCTTGGCATCCTGGTGCTTGTATGGGTTTGGGTTTGGGTTTTTTTCCATTTCACCCATTTCTTCCTGCAGGAAACGATGGCAATAGGTATAGTCCATCACCATGCTCACAGCTTGTGGACCTCTGCTCCTTTGGCTTTCATTTCCCTATGAAGCTTCATTGAAAGGATCATTTAATATCAGGGCTCATTCTTCCTGTAACACCAAAACATGTACTCTGTGCCTGGCTAACACAGAAAGACCTCTGTGGACCATGCCACCGTGCATTGCCTTCTTCCATCCATGCCTCAAGAAATAATCCTTCACCTTTATTTTCCAAGCAGTCACCAGGGGTGAGCCCTGGCAAAGCTGCACCCACCTGGGCACAGGCTGCCGTGCGAAGCTATCCTTACCCTCCCAGCATGAGCATGCAGATGAGACCGAACAGTACCGGGGCGGTGGACGGGAAGCAGAGGAGGAAACATCATTGCTCAGCCAGAAATAGGACTTGGCAGCGGTGATACGCAGCCCTGCACTATACTGTTTCTTTAGATTTATCTTCTACAGATTTATCTATGGTCTTTTCTCCCTCTCCCCAACCTGACCCACACATCCTGAGTGAGGTCCCATGATTTGCCATCCTCGCAGTTGCTGGCTGTGCCCTGGCTCTTATCGCCTCCTGTACCATTTCCCTTCTGACACTTCTCCAAGCCCTCCTCTTTCACCCAGACATCTGTATTCCTGTTTTCTTCCAAGTAGCTGGGGGTTAAGGTGCAAGCAAACATTTTTCTCAACCCAGCACTTGCTGCATCTGAGCCAGCCTCGCATGTGAAGGGGTTCATGAGGGTCCTCCTTTCCTGAGGGTTTCCTCCTCCCACCATAGACCTGGACAGCATATTTTGAAGGTAATCATAGAACAGAACTATAGAATCAGCCAGGTTGGAAAAGCCTTTTAAGCTCATCCAGTCCAACCATTCCCCCAGCACTGCCAAGGCCACCACTAACCCATGGTACTGAGGGCCTCGTTTACATGGTTTGTGAACACTTGCAGGGATGGTGACTGCAGCCCTGCCCTGGGCAGCCTGTTCCAATGCCTGAGCACCCTGTGGGTGAAGGAATTGTTCCTACTATCCAATCTAAACCTCCCCTGGTGCAACCTGAGGTTGTTTCCTCTTGTTCTATTACTTGGGAGCAGAGACCAGCCACCTCCTGGCTCCATCCTCTTTCAGGTAGTTGTAGAGAGCTATAAGGTCCCCTCTGGGCCTTCTCTTCTCCAAATTAAACAGGGGATTAAGAGTCTGTCCCCACAGCCATTGCCCTGAAGCTAAAGCCTCACGTCTATAACACACTCAACCCCTAAACACTTCCAAATCACATGCAGCACCATGAAAAATCCCTTTGCATTTAGGGCAGGTGCAGGTCTACAAAGTTCTTCCATGTGTAATAAAACATTGCTAGCAATTAGGGTAATAATAGCAAGTGCGAGCTGAGTTCTGCTTCCTTCATTCCCACCTGCTATTTATTTGCAGTTTGATGTGGTATTCGCTTCCTGTCATGCATTCTTGCAAATTACTTCTGTGCCACCTTATCTCGCCGATGTGGTTCATCCAAGGAGTGGCCGAAACGCAGCTCTGACCATGTGTCACCACTGAGAAGCTGCTTTTCGTCTGTAGGAGGAAGAAAGAAATGACTTAAAAAATCAAGGCTGCCTCATAACTGTGTGCGGTGCACATGTGTGGATCTCAGCACATGTTGTGGGCTTCTTTTATTTCCCCTCTTTTCCCCCTTCCACCCACATCTTTGCAAACCAGTGAGCTGCAAGTTTGCTGTTCAGCTGCAAAGTGCCCGTTTTTCATGGAAGAAGTGTTTGTGCAGAGCATAGTTGTTAGTTCAGTTAGGCAGGGGCTGTCCAGGACTCCCAGCAGCTGGGCTGTGGCTCTTCACATTCTGTTTTATTCCAGTAATATTTCTTGAAAGCTTATAATACTGCTAATGAAAAAGGAATGTCCTCAATAAAAAGGGATTCGCTCAAAGACTGGGCATAGCCAAGAGCAGTCCAATGCAAAGCCACAAGTGTTCCCATCACATCCTCTCCAGTAGGGAGGGGGTGGGACCTTTCTGTATGACCATCAAAAGTGGCATTGGGTATTTTACCCAGATGCTCTCATAGAATCCCAGACTGGTTTAGACTGAAGGGAGCTTAAAGGTCACCAAGTTCCAACCCCTGCCATGGACAGGGACCTCTTCCACTGGAGCAGCTTGCTCCAAGCCCCTGTGTCCAACCTGGCCTTGAGCACTGCCAGGGATGGGGCAGCCACAGCTCCTCTGGGCACCCTGTGCCAGCGCCTCAGCACCCTCACAGGGAAGAGCTTCTGCCTCAGAGCTCAGCTCAGTCTCCCCTCCGTCAGGTTCAAGCCATTCCCCTTGGCCTGTTCCAACAGGCCCTTTTCCCAAGCCCCTCTCCAGGTTTCCTGTAGCCCCTTTAGGCACTGGAGCTGCTCTAAGGTCTCCCTTGAAGGAGCCTTCTCTTCTCCAGGCTAAACAAGCCAGGCTCTCTCAGCCTGTCATACACCATGAAATCCCAAAGGGTCACCCCCAATCATCCAGCCAGGGAAGGGCCCTATTCCTTTAGCAGGGGAAGGTCAACCCAAAGGCAGAACACAACTCCCAGTGGGATGTTTAGTTGTGTTATGAGCTTTTATTTAAAAAGCACATTTATACAGCAATAATTTCGCAGATACAAACTTCAATTTTGTATTCTACAAAAGTCTTTGAATATTCTTCTCTTTACAAAATGGAACATTACAAAAATACAGACAATTTAATATGAACTTTTTTTATACAAGTGTCTCTAATTGTAGTTATTTTCATTAAAATATTACTACCACAGAACTACAATATTTTAGTCGACTATAAAAAAATTAATTCAAATGCTTTTTTAAGCAGCAAAATGTAAATAACACAGGTCAGGACACAGTTTATAGTCATAGTGGATATATCTAAAATTGTTTCAGAAATAATATTTTACATAGTTAATTTTTAAGGTTTTATACATTATTTATATAATATTTATATATAAAAAAAAATCATAGCTTGCTATAGTTGAAATGATAGGACGGATTCTGTGAGAAGGATGTGCAAATGGCTGTTCTGCATGCTTTGCAGGATCCCTTTGCAAACACGCTTTGTGAAAGGGCCGCAAACCAAGAACCTGTGGCTTTTTGGGCAAGAAAAATAAACTTCAAAATTGGGAAAAAGAAGAAGGAATCGCACTCCGTATAGGCACAACTGATTCACCACCAGTGTCACCAAGTGCAGCACTGGACCTGGTTCCTGCCATGGCGCATGCCAGGGTGCCCAAGGAAGGAGGAGAAGGAGGAAGAGGAAGGAAGGATGCACAAACCAACTGACACCCAGGCTGGGACGTGCCGCCCAGCAGCCCGTCCCGAAACTGCAGAATCAAAGTTACCCCGGGACTCAGCCCCGAGGGTGTAGTGCGAATGCGTCTTCAGCAGAGCCGCTGCTACCCACTTGTCAGCTTGTGTGGGCACACAAAATCTGCTGGGATTTGAGGGAGGGATGAGTGGGGATGCTCTTTTCATGAAGGGCCATTTGTGGGTGCTGCACATGCCCAGGGGCTCAGGCAGGATGAACCCTCATGAGTGAATAAGAGGAAGAAATGTGGCTTCTCTACACAGAGTGATTCAGTCTCACTGCATGTCTCAGGACTGCTAGTTAAATGTAGTGTGAACAGAGACCCTTCGGAGATCTTGAACTGGGCAAGCTTCTTCTAAACTAAGTCACAGTATGGAATAGAGGAGGCAAAAATACACTAGTATCAAAAGAAGAGAAAAAAAGAGCAACTCTTACAAACCAATCCCAGATCTTTACTCAGTGCTGTTTCTCACATGTAGTGCTACAGAATTCACTTGTGAGTTGTTTTTTTTCTCGCAGGCATTGGAAATCTTCATAGTAAAAAACCCCCCGAACATGGCCAGCTTTCCAAAAATCCCTTAGCGCTCATTAGGCTATGAACAATTTGGTGTTCACTACAACATGAACACTCAAACCAATTGCACATCCAGAACTCCGGCACCTCTCTTTGTTCAGCTTTTGTGGTTTGTGTGGTTTTATTCCTTTCCCATTATCGCTTTGACTTAGTTGACCACCAACCCCTTTCAATCCAAATGTCGCAAGTTGTGAAGACCACAGAGTAAGACTTTACTGGTTGGGCAAGAAAGTCTCTCCCTACATTCTACTGTCTGATGAGATTTGAGAGCAGCAGGTAGTTGCTGTCAGCAGTCACTTTTTTTTTTTTTTTT
>NDXB01000355.1:55987-78323 GCA_002631895.1 Agapornis roseicollis
TTTTTTTTTTTTTTTTGCAAAAAAACCAACCAAACAAAAAGAAACAAAAATTTAAAATAAAATACAACACCCATCCAATTTCTCAAAGGCCTACACCATGTTGTGATGGTTATTCCGCTCAATGATGTCCACAGGTGAAAGGATCTCCTTCCGGATGGGTGGTGGAGGCAGGCAAGTCTTTGTCTTGGGCTTGAAGAGATCTGAGACGTAAAAGACCTATAGGGATAAAAGGAAAAGGCAAATTTAGCCACACTGGGGGATACTTTCTTCATAAATTTGGTGTGAAGAAGATATTAATCTCTTTAAGCTGCAAAAAAAAACCCCACTACTTGTGCTATTGAACATCTGTCCATAACACTGATAGCAGTAAAATCCCAGTGCCTGCTATCACCATAATAAGGAAGAAGACTCAGACCTCACAAAACACAGCCTAAAACCATCACAGCACAGTTTTATTTCTCATTGTGTAATCACTGAGTGAAATGCCCAAACCTCTGGCTAAATGGGTTGAAAAGCCAGGAAACAGATACATGGCCCCACATTGCAATAAAATAACAAAGGTCTCCAAAGGGCTAGCCTGACTCATTGGTGGGTGGTTATAGAGATGGAGTTGTCATGAAAGAATTCATTCAGCCAGAAATCAGGTAGGCAATTAAAAGCTTTCAAATCAAAGCTGTGTGAAAAGTTATCAGCAGTGAGTCAATGATGAGTGATGCTCTCCTCATGCCTCACCAAGGTACCAGTATAGAGCCAGGGTCTGATACTGAGATGAAAACCTAAGGAGAGGAGGAACTATTCCTGACTCGTTCTTCCTAAATATCCCATGATGTAACCCCTCACCCGGATGTGCAAAAGTCAGTGCTTGGCAATTCAGGAGGTAGCAACACAATAAGAAACAAAATGCTGGGAGGAAACTTCCACATCCTCCCTTGGCAGCCGCTGCACAAAACTTATCAGTCCTCCAGGACTGGGACACTTTCTCCCTTGCCAAACTTCAGCCCCGCACCAGAAGGGAAAAGAGTCAGACAGCATGGATCCTTTGGATGGAGCAAGAAATGGTGAGGAGTCATCACATCATTAGCTGCCACTAAAGCCCCAAACTTTGGTCCTGCTGCTGACTGCCAGCCCTAATTTCCCAGCTCATTTCAGACATCCTCAAGCACCAATAGTCTGGACCAAGCTGTGGGTTGGCTGAGCCGAAGCCCCAGGAGGAGCAGCACATGGCTGTAGGAATTAGCAGTACTTTTGAGTTTTCTCCTACAATACTTGAATACATGATAAATCAGAGGGGAAAAAAAAAACCAACCCAAGTCCATGGTGCTCAAAAGGAATAATATCAAATGAGTGCATCCAGGCTGGATAACACAGCGAAGGAGGAGCAAAGTTTTTCCCCATCTGCATCTCCACATTTTCTAAATGCCCACAGCCCAGCTCAGCAGGTCGAGTCGTCCTTGGAAACAATTTCTGCAAGTCCCTATCAGCACAGGCAGATAAGGAGCTGAGCTGAACATAGCGAACCTGCTGTAAGTGGCAATTTACTCCTACAATTATAACTGGGGATGCAGGAAACTGAGCTGTTGTTGCTCGGCTTTTATTGCTTCATGGAAAAGCAGGGAAGCAGCTGACATATAAACCAGCTCTTTTTTCCCATTTATATGCCAGTGTCTGGCTGCCTAGTTGTAAAAACAGAGCCAATGAAGTTTACAGAGCATCCAAGTGGCAGCATTGGTACCTTTGGTTGAGTAACAGGATTCAACTGATCCCACCAAAGATCACAAGCTGGAGTCTGGCCTCTTGCTGCAGCACTGCAGTGTAAAAGCATCTTGAATTGCTCTAGCAATGATTTTCTTTTGGTTGTTAATAACTGTAAAACCCCTACTCAGCTCACTTGGTGCATTTCTGATGCCATCTCACTCACTTGTCCACCTCAGAGAGCTGGATTCAATCAAAAAGATGTCCAATTTCTGCCCCAAGATAGCCATGACAAATCAATTTATGGGAGAAGACTGCAGAGAGCAAGAAGCATATGGGGATTACACTGAGTCTGGTCCTTATTTTGGACAGGAATGAGTTATGGTGGAGTGTCATCCTGCATAGTTTAGCTTTTACTGTGCTGCTCACTGCTTTTCAAGGTTTAACGCAGAGGCTGGGTAAGAGTTTTCATTTCTCTTTAAACTGTATTTCACTTTAACATGGCTGGAGGTTATATAAACACTTATAGGAATCATGAAACGTGATCTTTGGGGGTTAAACAGTGTGTTAAATCCTCCTAATGCTTGAACTGTTTAACACAAAAAAGGACTAATAAATGTGCAGTTTTTCACTTGGATTAGCTCCATTTCCTGTAGAAGGTGCTCTCCACCCATAAAGAAAACTTGACAGCAGAACACTGAGTGTGTATTGTACAAAGTAAGCCAATATGTTATATTGCCACTTAACAATTCCTATTCCTTTTCATTATATTGAAGAAATACTTAATCAAAGAGGTTAAACCAACTCATTTAAGCTAACCAGAGTAACGACAGGAGCAAGTCCTTCCAACATCTCCCCTCTTCTCTCTCACCAGACAAGACAAACTACACAACACATAGCAGGCTGCCTACAACGTGCATAAAGACTATTTCCATTTAAGAAATCCTCATCGTATTTCACCCTGGATCAGGGTCCAAATGTTTCATCAGCTGGAAGCGCTTGACACTAATGTCTTCTGCTTGTTATTTCAGGCACTGAAGGACAAATGTGTCTGCAGCAGCACAACCTGGATTTAAAATGTCAGCCCTTGGAGATGAAACTTCCAGTTGGTTCCTATTGGAAATTGCACCTTGAAAACTATGGTGCTTTAATGGCCCTTGACTATTAGAGTGGGCACACTTCAAGACTTAGCTGGGGGAAGGGGTGTCTGGGAGCACACATGGTGAGTTGGAGGTGGTGAGTTTCCAGGTACCTCCCTCTGCTTTGGAGCATCCCATGCACAAGAGCTGGATCCCAGAGCTGAGCAACAACCCCCAGGACATTGCGGCATAAAGCTGCTAAACTATACACTCAATGCAAACTCCAGGGAGTCTTGGGGTGACTCTTCTTCTTGCCCCTTGTTGCAACCTCCCAAAAGGGAAGAAAGTCCGCTGGGACCTCATACCAGCAAAGAACTTACTGATGGTTCTTTGCAAGATGGTGAAATGGGACAAGGGTTGGGTTCAAACCCTGATCTGAGTCCTAAGCTGCTGCCTGAGAAGCCCCCAGCCACCAAGCCATGCCTGCAAAGGGCTTGGATATGATGACCAGCTGGGTAGAGAAGCGTGGGTTGCCCCAGGCTTTCAGGCAAACCTGAGCCTGCCTGTGAAACTCAGGCAGCTGCTTCCTATGTCAGTTTACCTCGACACAGGAAAAGAGCCTAATGCTGCCACAGCCTCCCCTTCCCAGCACAGCTCCCAGCTGCTGGAGGGCCAGGAGAGGACAGCCAGACCTGGCCAGGAAGCATCCGGACACCTGTCCGGAGCATCTGGAGAGCTATTGTCTTTCTGAAACCACTGCTGGGATCCAGGGGTGGATTGCCTGATCCCTATTCCATTTACATATTGCCATTATCCCACCTCTCAAGCAGAAAGGCACGTGGAGAGGTAAATACCCCCTTGTAAAACTGCCTGGCACTGTGCATTTGATCTCAACAAACCACATCATACAACTGGCAGTATTTGGACTGAGACAAGCTCCTTCATTGTTCCCAGTGTGGCCCAGGGTCTTCTCTCCCAGGACTGCCAGCTGACTGCTGGGATAGGAAAAATACTACCAGGATTTGGAGGAGCATGCTGACAATATTGGAATGAAGGACACGACCTGTAGTATGCATTAGAGCACCAGCAGCATGCATCTGTGCACAGTTCCTCCTCTAGTTCCTTCCTGCGAATTTGCCAGCCCCACATAGGATAGGAGCATCAGGCTAAACCCAACAGCTACTCCTCAGCGAGTTAATAATACTTCATGAAAACTTCCCAGCAATGACATTTTTGTTTTAGCTTTGGAATATTATCAATGAGTGGGAAGTACATAAATAACCTATTTTTCTCCTTGCACACTATAACATTAGCAAACTTAATTCCTCGCTTGCAAGGCTGCTTTACTTTTACATCAGTTAATAAAAAAAAGAGGGGAAAAAAAATCCAAACCCAAACAAATCAAGCCAGTGGTGTGCTGCTCAAATCCTGCTTTCAGGAATTTGGCCAGACAAAGGAACAACCATAACTCCCAGTTCCTTTCTTTCTATGTGAGGCAGCCACTGGACCTGGTGCCCCCCTGCCCTGACAACTTAAAGCATCTACATGTGTCACTTCGAGTTACAGGGCTATGCAATCAAGCCACTCTCTGGAAAGCAAATTGCATGAGAACAAGCCTGGCAGCTGAAGACACAGGGGCATGGCTTTTGTTCACTGTGTTCTCATGAGTCCTTTTGCTGTGTTAAAAACCCACCACCAACAGAGGCAGCCTGCTTCCCCTCACTGGGCAGACACCAGATCACACTCCCAGGGGATGGCTTTTGGCTAAATTGTGCAGGGAAGAGCCATAATCCCAACCACCCCAGACTTCCCGCTTGGGTCCTGGTGGAAAACCTTGCAAATGAGCCAGTGCTCATTACCAAGAGCAGCTGGAGGAGAGAACGCTGCTGGATGAAAGCAAAATACCCTCCCTTGTCTGAGTGTCTTCATATCGCTCTGAGCTGTCTGGGTGAAGGGGCCTTTGCCCGGGAGCTCAAGGCTGATGGGGGAAAACCCTAAATGTGGTATTTTTTGCTGACTGTGAAGTTTGGGAGAAGAAAAGTTACTGTTAGGGTGGTGAAGCACTGGAATGGGTTGCCCAGGGAAGTTGTGAATGCTCCATCCCTGGCAGTGTTCAAGGCCAGGTCAGACAGAGCCTGGGGTGGCATGGTTTAGTGTGAGGTGTCCCTGCCCATGGCAGGGGGGTTGGAACTGAATGATCTTAAGGTCCTTTCCAACCCGAACTATTCTGTGATACTAAGTTGCTTCGCCCTTCGAGCGCAACAGTGATGTTTGCTCATGGGGAGGGGAACTGCTGGTGGGTGCACCCTCCTTTGCTATGTTCCCATTGGAACACCCGCCATCATGCTGGTAGGATGCTCTGCTCTTAAGCCATGTTCCATCTGCAGACAAGGCTTGCACATGCTGCCACATGAGGATAACAACAGACCAAGCTCCTGGAGTACGCTGCCTCCTGCCATACCCTGACTGTAACAGAGGGCTCCAAGAGCTGTTGGGTAGGGCAGATGCCTGCTATTCCCCTGGGACCCCCACCAACATCCCCCACAAGCATCCTCACTGCTGGTCCTTGAAGGGTTGGCCATACTCACCACGCAGTAAGCCACCAGGGCTCCCTGTGCAAAGCCTGCCAGCACATCAGTGGGGTGATGCTTGTGGTCTGACACACGGGACAGGCCAGTGTAAAACGCCATCATGATGAGGGTGAACTGGAGGAGGGGACGGAGCAGGCGGGCTCCCTTCCACGTGAATCTGGCCTGCAGATAAAACTGTGGGGAAGAGAAACAGAAAGGTTGCATTAATTTGAGGGCAGCAAAGGAGAAGTCTTGCCCTAACTGTGCACACATGGCAGCAAGCACTCTGTGGGGCTGGTCATGGGGCACCTGCACCCCTGTGGCTCAAAGGAGGAAGGACTTATCAAAGAAGGAGGATGTTCTTTGCAAATGTGTGGCCCCCAGCATGCAGAGAGAAGTGGAGCTGGAGGGGTTTTAACCCATGGAGGGGATGCAGACAGAGGTGGATGGGTACACCCCATCCTTAGCAAGACCAGGTCAAGGGCGTGGGACCCCCTGCATTCCAGCTCACACCACAGCCCAGCTTCAGCCTCCATAAGACTTCCCATAGGGCCAAGTAGGGGAATTTCTCCCTATGGCTATTTAGTGTGTAACAGAAGCAAGGTCCCAAATCTGAGACAAGCAGAACCAACAAAACCTCTCAGGTGAAAAACAGGAATCAGTGCAGCAAGCCACACCTCCAGAGCTAGCCCAAGGATCCTCAGACGCAGCCACAACCTGTGACAACATGCAAAATACAATCCTCTAACGTTGCCATCATGTTTCCCAACCTGGGGTTTGCATGGATGTAGGGAGCAGCCACTGTATGGCATGGCAGGGGAAGTCATTTTTATCCAGCAAGGGAAAAGCAAGTTCCTGGCTCAACCCAAGAAGACGAAGCTGACATGACCTCAGTTGGACATTGTCCCTTTGCCGTGACTATCTCAGGCCTGTTTCCGTTTCAACCAGTGGGCATGGCCAGTTCCTGTGGGAACCGGGAAGCTGGGTGGGAAGAGAGGACAGGAAAACGGCGACCCACTGCCCATAGATGAGCAGGGAGGAAGGCTGTGGGAAGGGAGGAGACGCTGCATCAGCCTTTATGCTTGCGAAGCAGAGAGGCATTCAATGGCTCCAGGAGTGTAAAAGTGCCTGGAAAACACTGCTCAGCTCCTGCAGCTCAGACCTACTGCCCGTGGGCTCATCCGCAGCATGCATGTTCTGCCTGCTCCTAAATGAAGCGCTGGAAGTCAGACCCAGTATGCTTTATGGGACTCTGCAACATCAGAGGGCTGGAAAGGGGTTTAATACCCATTTACAATCCCTTTTACACACCCAGAGCAGTTTACACTGCATTGATATAAAAGGGAATGAAGCTCTTGTTGGGTTCCCACAAATAACTTAACGACTCCATTTACCTATACAAGCAGAATTAATTGGAAAGCTGATAAGAGGGAAACATCATTTTGGCCAATTTAGTATGTTTGGCTGTTGCCTAAATATTTGTATTTACCCCTCTTTGGAAAGAGCATAGGCTGGGCTCTCGAGAGGAAATGGAACATCATGTAATTTCAATAGAGCAGATGCTCCAAATTATCCAAATTGTTAGCCAATTAACATGGAAGAGAACAGTACCAAAACAGCTCAGTGCTGGCTAATGCATGTTATGATTCTGGGAAATATATCTGCAAGCCAGCCAGTCTGGGAACTAAGCCACGTCACCACGGTGCACACCCCACACCATGCAAACTTGTGTACAAGATGCTATGGGATGAGTTACAGCTGTCTAGATCCCACAGCAAACCTGGGCTGATGCAGTCCAGTGAATGGACCACTGGTCTGGTTGTCTAGTTTGTGATAAAACCCCATCAGCAATGAGCAGGTGCTTTCCTTCCAGGTATAATGCTGCCATCACTGAGCTGGAAAGCTAGAGCTGTCAAATAGCACAACCCCATCCTGCACAGGCACTCGCAGTGATTTAACAGGAGATACTTCATCCTGCCTGTTCATCAGCAAGGAACTGCATTTTCAGTTTGCAATGCTTAGGCTGGCTGAATTTTCACTGCCATGGTATTTGGGCACCCAGTGATCTGCCACTGAGAATAAACTGTTCAGGGAAGGATACTTGTGGGAAATATTCAGGAAAGGTGGTGATAAAGGGTGCTGGGATCCCCAATGTCTTTAAGTGCAATTTCTCAGTCTAGGGACAATGTACCTTGAAAAAACTACTTGTGAAGAGCATTTTTAAGGCACACAAAAGATAGAAATATAAGCTATTGCCATGGCTTAAAGGACTATTTTCTTGTTCAAGAGCCTCAGCCCAGCCCAGATGACAGTGCAAAACTCAGGTTCCAGTATGTTGCTGCAGAGCAAGATTATCTCCAAGTATTATACACTCAGTTCTACCACAGACTTAAACCCTAATGCCATATTGTGACTAAAGACATCAGGATTAGACATTTTCCAAGCAGACTGAATTACAGAATCAACTTGGCTTGAAAAGACCCTTAAGATAATCAAGTCCAGCCATTACCCCAGCACTGCGAAGTCCACCACCTGTCATTAAGGGTCTCATCAGCACTGTTTGTGAACACTTCCAGGGATGGTGATTCCACCACTTCCCTGGGAAGCCTGATCCAATGCCTGAGCACCCTTTTCAGTGAAGACTTTTCTCCTAATGAAAGTCTTGAGGCTCTGTCACATCAACCTCCTTAAGAAAGAAACTCGCCGCTGGATAACGTGACATTTGTTCCTTTTGCCTTGACATCCCCTCCAATCATTCCATCCCACAAGCTTGGCTTAAATAGTTCCTCTGCAGGTGAGGATGCAAAGTACCAATTAAAAGCTAGCAATAAAAAGCAAACACGAAGTTTGAACACACAGTAAAGCAGACACTGCTGGAGCTGAAGTGATTGAAAACCAACCCTGTTTGTATATGGTGACCCATTCCTTCCAAAGCACAGCACCAAAGTGTGTCTAATGTACACACTTTAGCCCTGGAAAAGGAGTGCAAAGGCAGCGTGGCACCGTATGGGCTGTGCTGGGGAACACCCAAGTGCTCAGCACCCAATTCACACCCATACTTGCATATCCTGGAGGAGCAAAACAAACTGGAATAGGTGCACCTCAGACACCACGTTGTCAGTGTAAGGATCCCAGCTGAACTCCTTTCATTGCTTCAATCAAAGTCTCGGGAAAATTGCTGTTTAGTTCCCCATGCATAAGGAAAAGAGGATAACAGCACTTTTCATATTCTAAACACCAGGGTGCTGTGCCATAAGTACTTTAGAGGCAAGCCTTGGGGTGCTCTGAACTTTGACTCTTTCCTACTGAAGGCAGAGAAACCTAGTTAATAAGAGAAGATCAGAAAGTAAAAGGGGAGCTCAAGGGCTAAAAAGATCAGAATTTCCCTAAAACAGGAATTAGTGCTCTTAAGAAGAAATGGGAAGTTCCTGGTAATTTATCCAAAAAACCTGCTTTTGTTTTTTCTGAAACCTGGGAGCAGATGTGAATTGCTGCCTATTGAGGACTGCCAGATTTGGTTGGGAATGTGGGGCTGGATGGAGCCCTTCCTGGGAGGAGATGGAGAAGAAACACCACAACCAGGGTTCTTTCCACCACAAACCATCACAGGGCAGCAAAACTCAGGAGGAGTATCAACAAGAGCAAGGGTGGATGAAATGAAACAGCATCACACAGAGTTATTTGGAGCTGCCATCCACAGTCTCCTGGCAGAGGCCGAGTTACCACAAAGCAGATGGCTTGAGGGACGTCACATTGCTCTTCTTCTGCCAGGGGACTTCCACAGTGACAATAGGGACAGCCCGTGACCGCATGCAACCCCTGAGTAAACCCTTTGAGTAGGAGCTGGCAGGGGACATGGGCTAAAAGCATCACCTCCAGCCTCCTGGGGCTTTCTGCCACCCAGAAATCCCATCCTCTTCATGCTCTCTCCACTGCAAGGCAGAGCTCCACCAACCATGTCCCTTGGTCACACCTTCTGGGAAACAGCTGATCTTGCTTCTGACAGTCCGACCTGGTGTTACCTCCATCTCCAGCCCCATCTGCAGATAAAGTCATACCCAGAGTGGTACGGAGCCAAAACCTCTCAGACCCAAACTCACCCTGATGTAACACAGTGCCCTGGCTGGGCAGAGCCAGCTAGAGAAAGGGGAACAGAAGAATTCAGCTTTCAGCGCCAAGCTGGCCAGAAGTCAAGGACAGGGAAAGGGCAAAAGACCTCCCAGCACTGAAGGCACGTGCTGATTGCCTCTTCCTTGCCCTTGCTGATCCTCTAACCTCACTGGGACAGCCCCATCAGCTCAGCAACGCAGTTCACACCTCGACCCTGGCCTCTGATGCAATTCCAGTTTATTCGCTTACTTAGGTCACCGCTAAACTTGACTCCAAATCCACAACCACCACAGAGTTTCCTTCTCATGGACACGTCACTGCTAAGCAGCAGCAAAGCGCTGGGACCTTCACCCTTCAGCAAGAAGCCCCAGTGAGAAGCCTCACACTCACCCTGATATAAATACATATAAACTGTGTTTGTGTATGTAAAATTAGAGATGGAAGGATCATTTTAAATATAAATTAGTAGAGCACACTTAAACCTATTCTGAAGTCTTCAGTTGCACCCACCAACACACACTAAATGCACAAACATCCCTGTTTTACTCTCATTTTGTCCCAAATCAGCCAGCATTGCTGAGGAACATTTAGCTTTTCTGATATTACTTTAGCTTTCCTGCATCCTCTCTGTGGTTGGCTGGGATTTCAGGCAACCTCATGCTGCAAGAAAAATCAGCATTATGGTCTCAAATGCTCGAGGGGAGAAGAAAGCATCCATTGCTCTCCACAAAGACTCCCAACATCCATTAAAACTAAACCGAGAGGTGCAAGTCAGGTCCAGAGGGCTGCATGAAATAAGCTGTTACATACCACCTCTTTCCTCAGCATGCTATAAATACGTATTATGGGCTTGCTAAGCCAAGGAGTAACAAAGCAAGGAAAATTAAGACAAAGAGGATTATCCAACTGTAATTTCCCCTTTTAAATGTTTTATACAAAGGCCTGATATTAATTGAGTATTCTTGGTGACAAGAAGGCTGCGAGAAACTTAGCCATGAAGTCTCAGCATTTAGAACTAAATCCCAGGGGATTTTACTGTGTTGCAAGTGCCTTTCCAAAGGACTTTTTCCCCAAAGCCCTCTGGGGCTTGGCCTTTAGCCATCTTTCCCTACTGGGAAAGGCTAAACTGCTTCTCCTTGATAGATACTGCAAGGCACTGCTACTGTGCCAGGCAAAGGGGAAGCCATGGTCACCCATCCACTGGCCACTAAATCCCTAGGCAAATCCAGCCCCATAGTGCAGGTGAAGCCCCATGGGATGTGTGGGAATCAGCTATCTTTTAATAGATCAACCTCAGCTTTCTGGCACCCGTCTCCATCAGGTGAGGCAAACTTGAAAACATTATAATTCAGAATGGGCTCCAAGAATGAAGCCAGGGAACGCCAGGAAAGACGGGAAGTGACTTATCCTTGAAATATGAAGTATTGTTCAATAGGGAATGCACTCAGGACGTGGCTGATCAGCTCAGCCTCTGCAGCACATGCTCAGCCCCACAGATACCCCCAATTCTGCAAAGACTGACTAAATCCATCTCCTGCAGGAGGAGCTGGCATCATGGATGCCACACTTCTTACCAGGCTTTCCGAAGCCTGCTGGTTCTTTGAGCTGAGCAAGACAGCAGGGTTTATTCTGCATAAATCCCTTTGGGTTATCATAACTCCCTCTATTTTTTACATTATTTTTGGATATTATAGGCCTGTCCAACATGACAGATTTTCTGCCTCCTTCTTCTGTGAGATTACTTTGTTCAGGCTCTGGCAGTGGCCATGGAGCTGAAGTGATGGAGAGCAAGGTGCTGTTAGACAAATGAGAAGCATAGAACCATTTAGGTTGGAAAGCTCTCAAGATCATTATTTCCTTGCCCTGATACACACCATATCATGCTGTTTTGTCTCAAGTTCCCTTTTTCTACCTTCAATATATGACTGAACACTTGGTATAATTTTACCCTGCTTTTTTAAGGCACAAGGCAACTGAACAGCTGGTCAGACAGAGCCTGCTACCAAACATCCCTGTATTGGCACAAGGAAAGAAATCAAACCATTCTTAAGGGACTGGATGTCAAAACCCCTCCGTGGTGAAGGGTAAGTGAAGTGGCCTGTTGTACCAAATCGAGAGGGACAGGAGCAGAGGCTGCTGAGCACTGATAGTGCTCCCATATGGAGCCAGCAAAGGGCAGCCAAGAGAGATCAGGGCAGTTTTCTGCTCTGAAGTGCTATGCAGGAGCTAAATGCCACTTCGGAAGCCTGCTGCAAAGTTATAAACAAAATCAGGCAGCAGGCATTGGTGCAAAGCAGTGCTGGAAAATGAGCCTTGAAGGTGGAAATGCAGTGAGGGGGTGAACGCTTGCCTAGCTGGGCACAGCACCCTGGGTTTGTCTTCTAACCTGATGGATGCTGTAGATCATGCCCTGTGCAAAAAGTAAAGCATCACGTCTGGCTTCCTAAAAAGCCTAGGAGCAGCACCTACTAAAAGAAACAACCCTGGCAGGACAACCTAAATCTTGCTGAATGGAGAGAAACCACCACTGACTTCAGGACTGGCAGTGCTCACTGTTCCTGGATGCCAAGATTGAAAGCATCTCCGGGCTGACTTATCTGAATCCGATCTCCTCAGAAATAAATAAATACCAGCGTGAGGGATGGTTTTCCAAACTCAGCATGGAAAGTTTTGCAATGGCAGCAGCAGAGGGTTGAGCCTCCTGCAAAGAGCCACCGGGGTGGCTGTGCATCGTAATGGCTAGGAGGAAACAGCCAGAATATTTACTGAAGGAATTCAGATGCTTTCCAAGAATTATATAAAATAAGAAGGAAAACAAGGAAAAAACACACCATCCCCAACAGCCTGGAGAGCTTAGTCATTAAACTGCCCACAGGGAGGACGGATCCTGGGCTGAAAAGGCAGGAGGGAGTAGTGGTCACTTATCTTTTCAGAGGCTGAAGGGATGGGGGGAAAAGCACTGCTCAGAGATAAAAGCTCATGTTTAATGTTTTTATCAGTGCCATGCTGTTTCTTTGCTTTCTCATCTGAGCTTACAGGAGATGGGATGGGGCACAAGTCTTAAAGGGAATCCAAGCCTTTTTTCCTCATTTTCTTTTTTTTTAAAGAAAACCTCTAAATAATTCATTTTTATATATATATGTATGTATAAAATCATATATACATGGCCATATACATACATATATGACCATATACATATGGCCATATATGTATCGATACGTGTATATATATATGTGTATATATATACATACACATATATATATAAAAAAACCCAAGCAGAGATCACTCTCCAGACCCTCCCAAACGCTGTGTGTGGGTCCAGCCCCTTGCAGTTTGCCTCCCACAGCCCCGGCAGGAAGCACCTTGGCAGCCGCCCCAACCCCGGCACAGGAAGGGTAGAGCCATTTCTCACTGACAAAGAAAAACAAGTCCCAGCCCTCGGGTCTGGATCCAGGCGGGCAGAGGCTGCTCCACCTGCTCCGCTGGCACATTTGGGATCCAGCCTTCGCTCCCCAATGGCACATCTTTTCCCCCACCATTGCAACATGCTGGCTCACCCAACACCTTCCCCAGTGGAAACCACAACGTGGGGTGAGCAAAACTGCATAGGTCATCCACAGATTTAATGGGATTCAGATTTAATTGCAGCCTTGGCTACATCCCAAAGCTGCACACCACAGGAGTCTTCATCCCAAATGACACCACAGGGGCTGAGAGTTGGTCTTTCTACCACTGGCTTGTTCAGGCTCTTTTTTAACAGTAATCCTTTTTCTCTGATGCTCATCATGTTGTTATTTCTATGAGATGCAGGTGAGTGCCTTGGGAAAGGGGGACAGGAATAAATCTCAACCTCAAGCAAGGCTGAGGTTACTTACCACCAAATACAGCATAGTGTAGAGGGAGAAGGACGCGTGCCCGGAGAAGAAGGATTTCCTGCAAAACAAAGCAGGTGCTAAGAACCAGCCACTATAACCTTCACTATCAGAATTTGATACGTAATATGGTGACTTATCTGCTGCTACCAAGAGGGTGCCAAAGCAGAATGACCCCCAACCCCCAACCTTTCTGGTTATAAAACCTCCGTTATCCGCCCTGCTCGCTCGTGAGGCAGAAAGGGAACGGATGGACAGGATGCTCGCATTGTTCGTCCCTTCCTGGTCTACTCGTGGGACAGTAGTTATTTCCAGGATAACCCGATAACTCATCGTCTGGCCACAAATAACCAGGAAACCTTAAGGAAATAAGAAGCGAGCAACTTCTGCTGTTCCTTAATTGTAGCGTGCAAAGTATGGGCCTGGTAATGTCAAAAATGACCATCTCATGGATTTGACAGAGAGCTCACAGAGGACGTCCTGGCAGCCCTGCCTGTGTGGAGCCTCAATGGAAGAGAAGCCACCAGCTCTGCTGCATGGGACAGCTCGAGCTACTCACCATGAGCTCAGCTCTGATGGTGCATTCCCACATTGAGCAACCGCTCAGGGAAACAATAGTGTAGGAGTAAAGAGAAAGGAAAAGAAATATTGTTCAGCTGAGTCCCACAGTTCCCAAGGGAAAGTGCCTGTCGCTGGTAAGTTACAGCCTTCACAGAAAGCAGCATTTAAATCATCTATTGCTGGCAGAGAAAACCCCCCGAGATACTGAACATCAGACACCAATTTGGTAGCAGCAACCCATCTCTTTGATGCAGTGGGCTCTCACCTGGCTTCCTGGACCTTGCTGTCGTTTCCCCTACAGGTGTAGTTCTGGATGTAAACTCCCTTAGCACAGTTGATGGTGGAGAAATCCAAATCGCAGACTTCCAGGAAATGCGGCCGCAAGCGCCCAACGGACACTTTGGCAATGTCTGTGAAGGACTGGCTGATGGCACAGCCGAAAACAAAGCATCCCACCTGCTTGTAGAGCGCTGCCACATAGGGGTTCTGGATAAAGGACCTTGATTTCTCCTTCAGGTAGTGGATGCGGTAGAGCTCTCCCGTTATAATCTGTGAGAGAAATGCAACAGAGAGGTTAGAGAGCAGGCAAAATGCTGGGCAAAACTGGTGATGGGTGGTAAATGCAGGGCTAGCATCTTGAACCAGGAATCTGCTTCTATAGTGAGGAAGGAGGGAGACCAGCATCTCTTTGTCCTCCTTATGTTCCATTTTGAGCATTATAGTGCGTCTTGAAACAGGAATCTACTTCTGTAGTGAGGAAGGAGAGAGACAAGCATCTCTTCATCCTCCTTATGTTCCACTTTGAGCATTATTTTTCAATGTTGTTTTTCAATGAACAAAACTTAGAGCACTATAATTACTGAATTATTGAAATATTGAATTTTTGAAAGATTCAATAAACAAGAAAGAAAAAAGCTAGATCTTCATTTAGCACATTGGCATATCTTTACAGAAGTGAAACAGTATCCAGATCTTTACCAGCATAATGGAAAAAGTAATAATGCGACGTAAACCAGATAAAGAAGCAGTGCGTGTTAGGGAAGGAGAAGCCAGATCACTACCCTCTTATCAAACTGATTGTAGAGGAAAACAAACGAACAATCTCCTTATCTTCCTCTCTGAAAACCACAAACAGAACAGGGTAAGACTCAGAAAGCCCCAAACTTTGCAGATTCTGGCCCCAAATTTGCCATCACCAGACCCAACTCAAGCTACTCAAACCTCTGTAAAAGCCAGCTATTTCTAGGCATTCTTGCCATTGCAGGGCAGCAAATTACATTTTTCTTGGGTCAGGGGTGCTGGGGTTTGACAATATCACCATAAATCACTGTCAGGGAGCAGAGGACCTGGCTTCTCATAATTCCAACTCTGAAAAGGCAGGTTAATGAAAATCAGGCTGTGAAATGAAGTCCAAATGTCTCACCTCTCCCAAAGAGGCAAAGGCTTAAATTGTTCACCGTCACGTTACACACCTAAGTTTTGAGCTCCAGATTTACAGCTTTAGGATTTTATTCATTACTTTAAATGTTTTTATACCCGAGCAATAAACTGAAGCTTTTTTCCCCCCTTTATTTTTCAGCCACCCCTTGCCCCTCCCCCCCCCTCTAGTCACGAGGGCTATGATACGTAAAATTAACTGTCAGGAAAAATGCCTTCATGTTAATCCCTTTCTGGAGCAGCCAGCAATATTCCTCCTGGCGTGGCAGCCTGCCAGAGGCATGCAGGAGACAAGGCTCCCCTGCCTACCTATTTTAAAAGCTTGGCACAACCTTTGGAAAGTAATAAACTGGAAAATGTATAGCAATTAGGCTAAGAGGAGATGAAGCTGTATCATTGTTTGAACTTAACTCGTACCCTGGCTTGAAAAAACAAAGGTTGACCTAAGGCAGCTGAAATCGCAGCTCAGCAGGCTTTATCAAAGAGAGATACAACTATAATAATAAGAAAATAAAGGCCAAGCTACAGCTTTCTGCTACCACATACAGAAATATTTTGGGTGGCTGCACCATCAGTTGGTGTTTACATGTCACTGCTCTTTACATCATTTAGTCCTAGAAATCTGGTGGTGAACAAGAAATGTCTGGGGAGCTGCAGTGAACCATCTCCAGTGTCATTGTAATCATAGAATGTTTGGGTCAGAATTGACCTTAAAGCTCATCCAGTTCCAAGCCCCTTTCATGGCCAGGGACACCTTCCACTAGAGCAGCTTGCTCCAAGCCCCATCCAACCTGGCCTTGAACACTTCCAGGGACATCCAGAGTTTCTCTGGGCAACCCATTCTGTTGTCTCACTACCCTCATACCAAAGAATTTCTTCCTTATATCTAATCTAAATCTACTCTCATTCAGGTTAAAGCCATTCCCCCTTGTCCTGTCACTACATGCCCTTGTGAAATATTCTTCTCCAGCTTATTGGCCCATTGAGGTACTGAAAGCCACCCTAAGGTCTCCCTTCACCCTTCTCCAGGCTGAACAAGCCTCACAGACTCCAAAGATCATTGTTTCTCTTCATTTTGGACCACTTTCCAGCATAGGCTGGCAGCCAGAAATCTACAGTCATGAGAGCTGCTGAGGGAGATTATCCTTGAATGGACATGGAGGTTCCTGCACAAGGACACAGCCACTGCCTGCAGCCTCTCAAAAGTCTATATTCACAAGAAGGCAAGCTATGAGCCTCAGAACTCATGGCTTTTGCAGAGGGAAGATGAGACAAATGAAGGATGATACCCGATACTAGCAGACATGCTGTTACTCCAGGCTCACAAACAGGTCCATGTAAAACCCAAGGCTCTTGTCCTGGGCCAGGCATGTGACCATTTTAAACAGGGACCAACAAAAGTCTGGGGGATTAATATTTTTCTCTCACCGTTGGTGGTCTGGGTAATTGCACACATGTAGCAGATTGTAAATTGGAGACTTCACTCCCTTGCTAACACGCTGCTGGGCAGCCATGAACCCTCCCCGCTTAGTTAAAGCCATGGCTCAACCTTAATGAGAAGCTAAAAAATTGGGTAAACTTGTGTTTTTGGCAGGACTGTCCCAGATAAAGCAAGACAGTGAGTAACTAATGCAGTACAGATGTGCATGAGCTGAACAGACATCCCCAAAAGAAAACAGGTCTTACAGATACTAAGTTCTTCTTATGCCTTGCGCTGCTGCTGAGCCATCCATATGGGTTATACGCCATACTTATGTGAGCGGCACAACTCCTGGGGCACTGTCACGCTTAAGAAGCCAATATCAACCTTTTCTCTCTGTGAAAGCCTTTGGCAGACTTTTGGCTGTCGTGCCCATTTTATCATTATTATAAGGTGTCACCAGCAATCCAATTAACCTGTAATTACTTTTAGAGCTTTTCTCATCACTTACGTCTCTGGTGTCATGTTCTCTGTGTCTAATCACATTGAAGCCTATCACCTTCAACTGTAAAACAACCAGATAATCTGGCTTTGTAACTTAGATTATGCAGGAAATGAGTTTTCTTAGGTGTTTTCCATAGGCTTCCAAAGTCTATCAGGTGTGAGGACACAGGGCCTAGAGCAGTGCTACTCATACAAGGTTCAGGAAGAGGAAAACATCACCTTCCCCCAGCCATCCCAGAGACCATCAACATGCTCCTCTGCTGGCCAAATTAACCATCTTCCAAGAAGAAGAGCAGTCAGGAGAGACACAAGAGTGCACAGCCAAGGGGCAAGAGCCTGTCCAAGGTCATCTATATGGAAATTTGCCTGAAGCCAGTAAATATACAGGTATTAAAACCAAACGCATACCCTCTCACATCCTGATTGAAGCAAAGGTCTTTGCCTCTGCCGTTTACTTAATGAGCACTCTGGGTGTCCTCAAGCCTTTTAAAACATGACCTAGACCTTTTACCCCAGGCTAGACTACCCATGACGCCACATAAAGCAAGGGCGTGAAGTATTGGCTGCACCATCCAAAACGCCAGCTCTCTGGAAGTCCTCACAACCACAGTCCTGCCTTCCGAAAGCAAACGTTGTGAGCGAAAGGAGCGGAGTCAGTGCCTTGTGGATTTGGAAGGAATTCCTATTATGCTACGGTAATTCTGGTATCTGGGTTACATCTGAAAAAAGAGGTCAGGCTGACTTGGATTTTCCATGCACACTGCCATAGCAAAGAAATCTGTTGCTTCAATTCCTCGTTAGCCATTTGTGTCACTCAACAGCAAATAACCCAGCTCTTGAATTTACCTTATTAAGTTACATTTGTTGTGGGCACAGTGAAACCAGGGCAGAAACATCTAATTTTTGGGGGATTTTCTTTCTCTTTTAATTGACCTGCTATTTCACGGTAGAAAGTTGATGGATCACATAGGCAGCTGATTATGTTTCCAGTTTCTGTTCCAACTCCTGTATTTGCCACTGCCTCATTACTGATCAGAAGCACACTCGGCATGGAGCCGGCATGCAGATAGCTCAGGCAGTAATGTGAAAATGAGAGGCTTTTTCATTTTGTTTTTATGGCTTTTCCACACTCGGGGGTAATTCACCTGCAGGGGAAAATTCTGCTGTGTTTATGGAATTGGGGGTCTGCCACCTTTTGGGCTTGTTTTGAGGAAGGAGAAAGCATAGGAACAAGGCAGGTTTGAGGACCTACTTTGCTAAGCGAGTATATGTGGTCAGGAAATGATGGAGAGATCAGGAAATGATGGAGAGATTCACAGCATGAAGCAGCAAGGCTGAGGATGGGGTATTACCAAAGCAGGCACCATGCCATCCTAAAATACTTATTACCTGTGACATTGCTCCTACAGGGAAAGATGACAGCTAGGAGAGGAACAAGCACTCCTGAGCTCTCCATCTCCACCCCTGCCATCGGAAGAACCAAGAGGAAGGGAACATCCCTGGGAAAGCACCTTAGCGGTGCTGACACCAGGTGAGAAGCAAAATGTAGGTACTTTTCATAGGGGAATTTCATCTTCAGCTGCAAGCATTTAGCTAACAACCAAGAGACAGCTCTTGCCTTCTGCCCCAGCACCAGATACATGTTGGCACAGGGAAGCTCAGCTCCATGGGCTGATTCTTTGGCTGACCTATAAAGCTCTCACCATGCAATTGTTTCTTAGCACAGCTCTAGGAAAGCTGGCAGAAAAGAGAAATGAGGAGGCATTAGGAAGGTGATGCATTAACTACTTTTTATAGTGAGAAGTGTGGGAATACGCTCCCCTTGGAAGGTTTTAATTGTCTTTTTAAAACAGTTGTAATACACAATCTCTTAAAAAGCTAATACTAAGCTGTGAAACTTTTCCAGGCACCAGTTAGCTGAAAAGATGTATCCTTTTTTTTTTTAACCTTATAAAATAGGCAAATACCAGGAGTTATTTGAATAGAGACAAACCTTGCCAAGTCCTTACTGACACTCGAGTCTTTTTGTTTCTACTCTGAACTCTTACTGGAGGGTGAAAAAGCTCACAGACTTGCCCAAACAGCTTTGGGCCTGTTTATAGGCTTCAAGAATAACCTCATTCCTCTAATTACAAGCTCTCATTTACAACTGTTTATTGCTCCACGCTTACATGGAAGCCAAGCTATTGCAGAGATGTGTACCTTGGTAGACAGTGAGGACACATCAGCAAGACTGTTAAACCCCATGCCAGTGGTGCCATTGGCTGAAGAGGTGACAAAAGCCAGAGATGCTCAAGGGACAGAAGAGGTTTCAGAAGTGGTACTTACAGCGAGGATAGCGATGAGGATGCCTGCGGCACACAGCACTGCATCGTTGATAGTCTCCATTGACTTCAGCGGGTACCTGATGCTGTCATCATCACAGTAGAAGCCCCGCTGGTAGGGCTGTATTGTGCTTGTTTCAATGATGAGGAAGGGCAATCCAGCTAGAAAGAAGGGGAGACAACAACAAACCCCATCAGCAATAGAGCCAAACACAAGCGACTTGCCAAAAAAAGGACCCAACTAGAAAACCCCTTGCAAGCCACGCAGCACTGTTCCTGATGGTTTTCCTTCCATATTGCTATCTTTCCAAAGGGAATAATAGCACTGGGATTTGTTTTTCCAAGTCGCTCTTGCAGGGAAAAAGCATCTCCTCTGTTATGGTTATCAGATGTCTGCACTGCCTGGTTTCAGTTAAGCCTTGTGCATTGCAAATATTAACTTACAGGAATGGACCCCTAAAGGAATCCCTCTGCAAAAAGCCATGAAAATGAATCTGGCACTTTCCTCTGGGGAGGGCCTGATGCTCTGCTGAGCACCCCATAGCAGGGCAGCCCCAAAGCTGTGCAAACAAACCCTGGAAGATCAAGTATCAGCACAGCTTCCCCTACCTGGTCAGCCCAGCTACACTCCATCCCATTACATTTATGCCTTCCTTGGCTCCCTCCTCCCTGTATTTACAGGGTATGTGTCTGTTTGTACCTACTAATGCCACAAGACTTTGAGCACCTGTGGGACACCCACCCTTGACCCATCCATGCAAGGGGAAGCCGAGCACACACCCAATCAGCCCATCCAGAATAGATGACTAACTCCCCACCAAAGCCTGTTCACTTCCAATCACATTAAAATGACAGAAAATCTGTTTATAAACCATTTGTGAACCCTCTGTGCAGGAGACCTGCATCTGCCCAGCTCAGCTGGACCTTTGCACCAAGCCTGGAGCAGATCTGCTCCAAAACATGGTGTGATAGGTTAGAACACACAGGATGTAGGGGACACCGCGAAACTGCTCTATGTCTGTATTCTTCTGAGCTTTTTAGTGAAACACAGTTTTGCCTTAAGCCTAGGAGAGCCCTGGGGTATTTTACAGCCATGATGATACCTTGAGCTGTGCACCCTCCTTTTCTTTGCCTCGGTTTCCACATCCATCTTTACAATTAAGCCCATCACTAAAAGGAGCAGTATATCCTCACCAAAACAAGCCCCAGATTCTCTGAAACCCACATTGAGAGTAAATCACAAACCACAAGGCACAGGAAACCCTCCTCCCACTTGCAGAGCGAAACCCAGGTAAGGGGAAAACAAAGGCACAGTGGTTCAAACTCCTCCTTGGGCCAACCAACAGGTCTCACGCCCAGATCCTACAGAAAGCAGTAGGGAATATTTGTTGGCCACTAACTTGCTTAAGTATCTGTGGGGTTGTTTACACAGCCAGAAGTCTAAGACATCAGAGGGATTTTCCCTTCTAAAACTAATAAAAAATAAGTTAAAAATGAAATGCTGATGGGTTTAACCTAAGCTTGTCCCCAGTACATTTGTAGTAATCATGATCTGCTAGATGTTATCAGTGAGGGTACCATCCAGGTTGTTAAAAAGTGTCATCAAAACCATGTTCCCCATCTCCAGGTGAACCACCTTCTGTATTTTACTTCATGCAATCCATTTTGGCTCCTTTTCCTATATGTTAATAGGTTTGCCTAATCCAGGATTATTCATGGGTTTTCTTGGTCTTAAAAGGGAAAGTCTACCTCATCTGTGAGCAGGAACAACCACACACAGACCTAAAGCCTCCCAGGTACTCAAGAGAAGCCAGGGCCACTGCTCAGGACCCCTTTCAGATCCACTCTAAAAACCCTGACAATGGGTTCATTGCAAGTGCTAGGCCCTGTGGTGCTTGGCAAGGTGGGATGGTTTCCACCACATGTGTGAACCAGCAAGGAAAGGTTTCAGAATCGCCTGCCTAGCTCAGATTTGGTAAATAAAGATTGGACATCTTGTGTGAATCCAGTTGATCTTCATTCCACTATTTAACCGTTTTGATGCCCAGCCAGCTTGGCCCCAGAAAGTGCCTCTGATGCCAGCAATCCAATATTAATAGGCCACTTAAAAAATCCTTAGGCTTCCCAATGAAAAATTGCAGGAGAAGAGCTAAAGTCACTCAATGTGATCCAATTTCACATGCACTTGAAGCAGCGGCGTAACAGTTGAACTTGGGGAGTAGACATGCCATGGTTACGTGGCTTATTGTTATTTCTCCAGTTCCTCTTGTTAATAGCTTTCACATGACAGGCCTGTAAAACACATGTTCCCACAGACAATAAAATACATCTGAAAGCTAAAACTGGCTTAAAGAAAAAAAGAAAAGACAATAGTGTTCCTATACATTATGTGAACCCAGGAATAATAAAGATTTGTTTTCCCTTCATTCATTGAACAGCATGGGGTAGTACTTCCACGTTTCAATTATACATACACTTGCCACAGCTACAATAAGAGCATAACTGACCTATATGGTACACAATTTCTTAAAGCACACATAGCCATAGTTTAGAGGATCCAATGGGTTTTGTTTTCTCTCCTACAAACGCGTGGTTCAGTGGGATATTGCCAATCAAGTCTTGATGTTTTTCCAGCAAAACAGGAACCTCAGATTAACTTTTTTAACCTTTTTCTCTTTTTTTTTTTAAAAAAAAAAAAACAAAAAAAAAAACAAAAAAACAAAAAAAAAAAAAAAAAAAAAAAAAAAAAAAAAAGGACAAAATAATA
>NDXB01000355.1:84589-101338 GCA_002631895.1 Agapornis roseicollis
TTCCCTTTCCTATTAAAGGCAGAGCTTGGCCTTGCTGCTGCTGTTCTTTGCTCATTTAACCCCCCCCCTTTCTTTTTTCTGGAAGTTCCCCAGGAGAAAATGGTATTACACAACTCCCTTGATTAACTGGAAATGAAACTTTTCCCCCTCAGTAGTCGAGATTTGGTGGAGTTTCCAGGATATAATGCATCGTACACTGTGCTGAAAGGCAAAAAAACGTGTGCATAGGTGGAAATGATCCAAAGGCCCTGCAAGAGATGGGGGTTTGATCTCAGCAGTTCCTAAAGCGGAGCTTAAGGGAATAGGCTTTGTCTATTCACTGATGGGTTAAAAAGATGTAATATTATCTCTTTTCTCTCTCCTTAAGATTGCTTAGTTCCAACCCCTCTGCCCACAGGCAGGGACATCTTCCACTAGAGCAGGTTGCTCCAAGCCCCATCCAATCTGGCCTTGAACACTGCCAGGGATGGAGCAGCCAAAAGTTTTTTGGGCAACCTGTGTCAGTGCCTCACCACTCTCACAATAAAGAATTTCTCCCTTATATCCAACCTAAGCCTTCCATGTTTAAGTCTGAACCTGTGATTTTTGAGGACAGCATGGTTTCATGCTGCACACCATTTCAGACTTCAGGGTGCTTTTCACCCCCTTAAGAAACTGCATATTCTGCAAGTCCAGGTGATGCAGCAGTGTCTGTCATAGCACCACCTAAAACATCTCCTCTCCAAGCACAGGGCCATTACTGGCACAAGGGCCAGCCACATTGGGTATGTCCACCTTGTCACACCTAGTGTCACAGCAGCCCCTTTCCCACACACAGCCCAAACCTGTATTTTGCAGCCAGGTAACATCCCATAACCCCATTTCCCTAGGACATGGTATAAACCAGGCTGCATCCACATGGCACAGGCAATGGTTGGATCTCTATTCATACTGACTCAAGGGACACAACACTTACTGTGCTTTTTAAACCCCAAAATGGAGAACTCCCAGTTTCCCTTTCCAGCTCCCCTGTAAAAATGCTGTGCCCTGCTGTCAAGGAACATGTGAATAAATGGAAGAAAAAAGGTTAAAGCATCCCAAGGGAATAGCAGTCCCTTTTTCTTTATTGTAGTTAATTTAGACAAAGGCTCTGCTGTCCCCATAGCCTCCCCCCATCTTTTTTTGGAAGGGCTTTGTGCCAAGTTGCATTATCCCTCTTCACCATGGCACTGCCATGAAGCCCGCCTGGTATGTTTGCCTAAAAATCACAGGTTTTCATGGAAATTGTTTTCATCTCAACAACAACTCCCTTTGTCACCTCAGACATGAAAAGAGGAAGAGAAGAGCTCAGGCTCAAATCCCAGCCCAGCAACAAAGCATCTGTGGAAAAGCTCCACAACCTTCCAAATCCAACAGCATGAAAACCTCCAAACCCCTTTTACTACTTCCCTCCTAACACCAATGCATCCACAGACCCATGTGATGCACTGCAACCCACTTTGCACAACCTCCATCTTAAAACACTTTGAGGCTTGGGAAAAAGCCCATACCATCAGTGGGGTTGTTTTGAAGGATTTTTAAATGGGAATAGTTTCTTTTCTTGCAGCTCATCATGGCAACCAGAGCCTGCTGGTTCCTGTCAGCGAGGCAGGAGCTCAGCAGCTCATAGGGGGGTGTCCTCTATTTCCAGCCTATTTACTGCTCTGTTGAGAAAGGCGCCTATAGATGCTCTAGTTCTCAGATGGAAGTTTGGAGAGGGACTCAGTTATTCAACAAACCAACCCTTTCTAAACGCTGTCAAAGGAGTGATTTGATGCCTTTCAGTGCTTACTATACAAAACACTGAAAGACCAGCGAACTTCAAAAGCCGCAGAAGCGGAGCTGGAGTTTGGCAGGAGTTCATTAGCTGCCTGTGTCCTTCTGTGTGTGGCTTGTAATTACATGCAGACTTGATGCCAAATCCTCATCTACCGAGGGGTACCAATTAACGTGCTGCTGGATGATTCACAGGTAGCTAATGTCAAGATTTATACAAACGGTGTACCAAGTATCCCATGCTTGATTAGTATATATTTTTTAAGCTGGAGAGGTTTTTATTCCTCTTTTCAAGTCATTGTACAAGCAAGGTTTTGGCAGCAGAACTGGGATTGTCCAGCCTGTTCCCAGGCCACACACCAGTGGTACTGATCCTGCTGTCACTATGCACCAGCATCTACAAGGAGGCACACATCCCTTTGTGCATGGGGCAAGGGCTTTGCAAGTTCTACTGTATTTTCCCTTTGTATAATGCAGACTTTCTGCTCCAAGGAGAAAAACCTCTAAGACTGAGGTACCATTTGCACTCCATACTTGCTTTCCTGCTGCTTGCACCCTCTTACTCCTATAGGTAGTTAAACAATAGCAGCAAGAGCTGAATAGCAGCTGGAGAAGGTGAGGAAGCAGGTACCCAAAAAGGATAACTCACCTTTGGGAGAGAAAATGTATATAAAGCTACATCTCCTGAAGGAAAATATGCCAGTTATTAGATCCTCATACAAAAAAAATTAACCCAACTCTTCTTCTCTTACTTGAAGTCTGTAGGCCTTTGCAGCCAGCTGGCTCCCAATGCAGCCCTTGGCAATTAAAACCTTGGGAAGTTAAACACAGCAGCATGGAAACGAGCCTTTTGTCTTCCTGCTTTTTCATTCTTCTTTTCTGTTTGATCCCCAAACAGATTTCTTAAGCTACAGGGAAACCATGGGCCCAGTGGAGCATCTTGGCACCGACTTGGAGCAGACCTCCAAGCACACTGGTATGCCACCACTGCTGCATTTCTCATGGAGAACAGGAGACCTAGTCCCCATTTGCCTCTTCTGCTTGACTTTTTACCTTCCAAAACCAAGGTAAACACACTGAATTTCTCCCCACAGCATCTCGGTGGCCTCCTGTCCCCAGACACACCATGAAACGAATGGCACATAAGATGGGCATGAGTTCAGATTTACTTGAATTATCAGTAAATTCTGGGCAGAAACAAGACTGTAAATGGAGGCAGCAAGAGGAAAATTACACTAATGGTCAGCCTTGGTGTAACACTGTTCCCAAAACTACCAGCCAGACAACTATGCACTCAATCATGGGTTTGGATGCTCTATAGAGATACATATAACAACCAGAGACCCTCATTAGTAATTTGATGGCTTTTGCTTCTCCTTTGCTTTTGCCACACAGCAAGTTTCAATGTCAATCTTTCTGACACCCATGTCTCCCACTCTCCCTTGTCCAGATACTCTCACCATTTGAATACATTTTCCTCTCTCCATAGGAGAAGCAGTTTCTCCATCACTCTTTGCTCCCATACCACTGCAAAATGCCTTCAGCCCTGGGGGGGAAATTCAATGCCAAAGGGGCTGCATGCACAACCCAATGCTCCCACCACTTTACCCTTCTAATAAACCTATCACTGCATTTGACACAATACAGGGCTTGTCCAGCCATGAAAGCTTTCTTGCTTATCAGGAGAATTTTTTAATCAACTAGAAGGGAAAACATGGCCTGACATTTTATTGCTTCCTTGCGCTTTGCTGTCAGATGTCTCGGTTTCTTCCAATTTGTATTCTTGCTAATCTCTTTAACCAGGAATCAGTGGAAACCTCAAGTCTTTCATGCCCAGCAGCTTCCCCTGGGTAATTTGGAGGCAGGGCAGGCAGAGGAGTGTAGGGGCAGCATGGGGGTAGCTCACAGTGGAGTGGGAGAAGAAGGCACCAGGCATCAAGCTCTCAGACTCAGTGCAGGTTCTGGGACACAGTTTTGTCCTGGCCACAATTACAAAACAACAAACAACGTCTGTGGGGAAGGGTCATAAGAAGTTCAGCTTTCCTCTATTAAAACCATCTGGTGCCTATAAAAAACCCCAACTGGTTGGTTGGGATGGTTGGTAGCACCTCCTCCCTGCTTGGCTCTTCCAGGCATTTCTTGGAGGTGCCATCACAGGAGACAGAGCTGCTGCGAGGGACCTGGTGGACTCACACCCCGCTTTGCATCCCTCCTGTTGTGAAGAAGGTCCCTCACAACCCATTTCGCTTCATTTCTCCTTATCCAAACCAGACCCTTCTTTATGAGGTGCTTGTCACCTCAGCAACACAGACTCCTACCATAGTACCCCCTGTGAGAGGGCTGTGCTTTCTGAACAAAACAAAACATCCCTGAGAGGCCAGTGTGGGACCCAGCAAAGGATTTCAAGACACTGATGGGTCCCTCTCCAGGACCAACAGCAAGAAGCATCGCCAAACCTGCAGGGGCTGGGAACCTTTACTAAAAGAAAACCAAAACAAAACAGCCTAAACCTCCCCTTTGTTTCCAAAAGGAATAAAAGGAGGGGAAGGGGGTAAGAGAGAGAAAAGAGAGGAACTTTTTCAGCCAGTTCCCTAGCCTGTAACACAAAACCATGCTGTGCTGGGAAACCTTACACCACGCAGCATCCAGCTCATGTACTCCTGCTCCCCTCGCCGCCTCCCGGATGCTTCCCCAAGCCCAAACTGCCCTTGAGAGAAGCCAAGCCTCAGCCTCTGCTGAAAAGCCTCTTTGTTTGGATTCCCTTTCCAAATCAGCGTATCCTGAGATTGAACTCCCTTCCACCCCTCTGCAGGGCTTTTTAATGTTCAGATGCCTTTGGCAGCAGCCAGATTCGCCAGCAGGTTTGCGGTCCTGTAATAGCATTCAAAACCTCGGTGCTGGGGCACATACAGTGCTAGGAACTTTCTTCACTTAAAGAAGAGAGGGACGGAAGAAAAAGTATTGCAGAATTACTTCAAATGATCCTTCAGTCGTGAATTGGTAATAGAGGAGCTAAGTGCTCCTTAATTAAACAATAGCTTTAATCAGCTTTCAATAGTCTACATTAAGGCACAGCAGTGAGCTGTAGAGGCACTACTTTTCCTCTCTAAAACTGGAATTATTGGAAGGAAACTAGACAAGTCATCAGAGAAATGCAGGCAGAGGGTCTGGTCCATACATGCATCACCAAGAGGGCTTGACTCCAACTGCTGCCATGAGCATTCCATGCAACCTCAACCACCATCACTCATTGTACCCAGAAACTAAGGGCATTTCCCTGCACTGCCCCCTCTGTCTGCAAGCTCAGGGTCACAAGACCATCATACATCCATACAGTCTCTGGCATGCAATGTGATGTTCCCATCTCCATTGGGGTCTGCAAGCATCCCAAAATCCTGCAATCCCACAAAGGGCAGAAGATATGGTACTCCCACGGCAGGACTTCTGGTCTAGCAAAGCCCCAGCTGAGACTCACAAGTAGTACCAAGGGAGTAATTCAGTTACCACTTGGAGCAAAACACAGTACTGCATCTTGTAGCAAGGGACTGTAATGGGAACATCAGCCCTGCACCTTGCTCCAAACACCAGAGGGAAAAATCAATCCTCTTCTCCAAAACCAGCCTCAGGCCTAGGACTTGAAGCAGTTTCACTGGGCAAAAAGTTGCTTTTCACGTGCAGTTAGCCTTTTAATCAGCCTCAGCATTATATTCTTCTCTGTGAAAGCAAAACACTGAGCACTTAAGCAGGTGGATTTCCAGACTGTGGACCCAATCCTGCATTCACTTTTGCAGACAACTTCAGCAAGAGCCAACACAAAGTCCCTGTTGCAACATCCACAACCCAGATGCATCCCAAACTATCCCTCTTGTCTGGCTGTTTTAAACACACTGCATCCCTATACCCTGCAGCAGCTCTTGGAAACCTTTGTGGCCATGCACATGGTGATTTATCAAAACAGGCTCTCTCTAAAACACTATTTGACTTTTCCATTGGTTTTGCTTCTGACAAAGCTTCATACCAGCTCATTCAGAAAAATAAATGCCACAAAACTTCTCCTTTAAGGAGAAAAAAAAAGCCCCAACAAAGCAAAAAACCACCCAACCCTCACAGCCCAATGCTTTAGAAATGCTTCCCCATGCTAATCAGCCTCCTATTCAGTTCCAGGCTGAATAGGACTCCAACAATGACAAAGAAATACGCTGAACCTATTCCACATTTCATCCCCTTCGCTCAAAATGTTGCTGTTACCTTGGTTTTCAGCTGCTTTGTGGGAGCTGCAGCAGAATGACAGCCGCATGCTAAAGCTGTGGGGATGGTCAAGAAATGAGGAGTGCTAGACTTAGACTATATCGAGCCAAGATTATGGGGAAAAATACGGAATTCTGTGATGATTTAAGTCACTGATGCTGCACACTTTGATAAAAATAAATATGAAGAAACCCATGTCATAAGCCCCAAGGCCTCTACTGAAAACAGCTTCTTGTGGTCAGGCAGCAAAGCAAGGTTTTACTTGGCTTGGCAAGTATGAATAGGCTAAAGCCCCTCACTTTGAGAATTAGCCGTTTGTGTGATGTATTATCAATGGGCAGCTGGATTAATGCATCTTTCCCCACATATCCTTAACCAGAAAAACTTCAGCTCTTAATTTGGGAACTGATGAGCCAGTTCCTGCTGCAGTGGGTGAGCTGAGGCTGTTTTCCCCTTCTGCAGAACACAGAAGCATGGAAATGGAGCCACACGGGGAAGCTTTCACAGGAATCAAGGTGAGATGCTCCAGGACAGGTGCACACATGTCCTAGGGACATGGTTTGGCCCAAGCCCTGGATGGTGCAGGCTTCTCCTCCAGACTTGCACATTGAGGATCTGATTTCAAAAGACACCTTAGGAGGCTGGCCATGGCCTGGCAGAGCCATTGAAGTTTGCAGCTTCACTGAAGTTGTTCAGAATTAGAGGTGCCTCTGTAGCTCTGGAAGCCTCATTGGGAATGTGGGTGCATCTGTATGGGAAATGCCACCTTCAAAGCGTGACCTCATCTTCACCAGGTTCCGTATCCCTGTCCACACATGGAGGTGATGCCCCTGCAGCCTCCTTGTCTCCTTAGATTAGGAATTCCCAGAGGCACAAACCTCCCATGTAACATGCCTGAGCAGGACCAGGGGCAGCAGGGCCTAAATCCTGGCCCAAGACTCTGGGGCTTTGGCTGGGCTGCAACCAGAAGAAGGGAGAATTGAGAAGCAGCTCCCCAAAAAGCAAGGGCCATCTAATCAGAGATCAAAGAGCAGCTTCAGAAACCTGCTAACATCAAACTGATTCACAGCTATTAACTTCAAAGGGGTTTTGCTGCCTGCCATCAGCTTACCATCCCTCCAAAATTACTCTGCCAGCATCACTCAGAACATAAATGCACCCAGTGTTCAATGACCAGACCTGCTTATCAGCACCTTGCCACACTCTCTTCAACTCTCCCTTGGGAAACTAACACTGTAAAGACTGGTGGGCTTTGCAGAAAAGCCTTGAAAGCCTTCAAAATGCTTGAGGTGCAGGACTGGTTGCCACATCCACTGTGCTGCTACAAAGTCAGGAGCAAAAACCTTACTGTCATCATAGGTGGGAGTGATAACCAGGGCTGGGGTGCTCACTCCAGCAGCCTCAACCAGAGCCATTCAGCCAGCCTTAAAGGCAGGCCCTTCACACCACCCCAAAACACAGGTCATAAATAACCTGCTGAGCATCAAGGTGACAGAAAGCCCAGAGCCCATTTGGCACACTGGCTTTCAAATGCAGCAGCTGGACATCTTGAGGCTTGTGCTTTGCATAAGCACGCGCTGAATTAGCAGCAACGCAATCAATACCTGTGTGCAGCAGTTGTCTCCAGTACATGCTTGACCAGACACAGAGGAACCGCTATAAAAGCTTCCAAAATTACTGCCATTCTCACTAATTTGCAGTAAAAGGGGGCGAAAGCTAATTGAAGGATGCCATGCAGCTTCTCACCTCTTCTGCACAGCAGTGGCCTACAACCCTGGCACTGCTGGGAGAAGCAAGCTCTCAGAGGGAGCATCATTTGTTTCAAGAGGGATGGCTGCCCAAAATCACTAACCAGCTACTTTCACTTTTTCTCTTTAAACCCACAAGAGGAAGAACCACACTATTCCCAGCTCGTCCAACCAGGAAGGGTGAAGCAGCTCCAAGAGGAGCATCCCGCTGCCTGCAAACTCCTGTGAAGGACACCTCCATATCACAGCTATCTTCAGTGTTGAGGGTAAGGTCTGGGTCAGCCCAGCAATGGCATTCCAGCCTCAATTTGCTGCGTTTTTCAGGCACCACAGAATAAGTCCACTGGTATGTTTCATGAGCATGGTTGGAGGCATCTCCCAAGCTTCTCTTTGCTACAGTCAACACAGCTTTCATGACTTCCTGTATAAGGGATGAAAAATTATGGGAAAGTACTAAAGGATTATGCACACTTTCCATTGATTCAGTGTCACCACCATTGCAGACCAACTGCAGCTTCATTTGGGCTTTGGCTAGCTGCCCCAGCCCAGCCCTTTAGCTCCTAACTGAGAGCACCACGTGCTCAGATAAGACAAGCTCATATATGGATGCAAGCTACAACCAATGCTGGAACAAGAACACACAGCACAAAGAGCACAGGGCATCAGAAACTATGGAGTTAAATTACATGTTCTGCTTAGGACGTTTACTGCATGTGCAGAGTCGGTTTTCAACCCTCTGTCTTCAAAACATCCAATGCATGTGAAAAACAAGCCCACTTACGTGACCAACTTGAAAGGACAGAGGTTACAGGAATTTCTGACACTTGGAAATCCACCAGGACAAACCTATTCTTCAAACTCATAAATACATTGTCTTGGTAATAAGCTGAAGTTTTCCAATGGTTTCATCAAAAGCTAAATGAAAAAAAGTCAAATTCCTCTTTTTTGGTAATGTTCTGCCTCCTCAGGTCTAACTTGAGGAGCAGCTTGTGCGGATCTTGATCCCACCATTACAACTAAGCCATCGCGTGCAGCTGAAAGGCAAAAGGGGATTCTCAAGTATGACTTCCCAACAGCTGCTCCAACACACCCCTGTGTACAGATACCTGATCCATGCCAAGGAGCTTTCCATCTGCTAAAATTATGGAGCAGGTAGTACTTCTCCAAAGTAGATGTCATGGGAGACAGCAAAATGGGCATAGATGGAGTGGTTTTGAAAGTGATAGAAATGCCCTTCAGGGAAATGGGCCATGCTGATCCATGAGGAGATACGACAGACAAGGCAGCCTCTTCCCAACTTCTATTGGGACCTCTCCCCCACCCAGCTGAGATATCTGCAAAGCCAAACTGAAGGCTGGGCACATGCAGGACCCCAACACACACAGCAGTGCAGTCTGCAGCACTGTGTTAGCAAGCGGGGAGCACAGCGCGCTGTTACAACTACCTGAAAGGAGGATGGTGCTGAGAGGTGGCTGGCCTCTTTTCTCAAGTAACAAAAGATAGGACAAGAGGCAATGGCATCAAGCTGCACCAGGGAAGGTTTAGACTGGATAGTAGGAACAATTCCTTCATCCACAGGGTGCTTAGGCATTGGAACAGGCTGCCCAGGGCAGAGCTTCAGTCACCGGCCCTGCAAGTATTCACAACCCATGTAGAAGAGGCCCTCAGTGCCACGGGTTAGTGGTGGCCTTGGCAGTGCTGGGGAATGGTTGGACTGGATGAGCTTAAAGGTCTTTTCCAACCTTGTTGGTGCTATGATTTAGCCTCTGCTACGTCCCACGGCTCTGCCAGACCAGCCAATGAAAAATATAATAATCATTAAGTATACTCATAAAACTGACTTCAGGCTTTCTAATTACAGAATAAATGCTGGCTTACTTTAATTCACCCCTATTTTTTTTTGAGGCTTTATTCACTTGATTTTCATTTTCCAAGACTTTTTTTTTTTTTTTAAATATGAAACCTGACCTATCAAAACAACCCCAACACAACTGCAGGAGCCAGAGCCCCGAGACAGGATGAAAAGAAAGGAGGAAATAATAAATGACAGCACTCGTACTACAACCCCAGCTGGCATTCTGCTGCCCAGGAGAGAAAGATGCATCTGAGGAGGGCGTTTTTCCCTGTTTCCTACCCCAGCCCTGGGAAACAGCTCCCCAGGGATCCACGAGGCCAGGGGAAGCTGTTGCTCTCACTGCTGGCTGTGTGGATGCTGGGATATGAGGGTTTGGAGGCTGTCGCCTTTCCCTACGCTGCCTTCAACAGGCATGCCCTTGTTTGAGGCACAAGCAGACCGGGCAACCACAACGGTCCCTTCTGGATTACCATGGATGAAGCAGGAGCATTGTATGAATGAAATAGAGAGGATGGAGTCTGCACTGCCAGAGCAAGCTATAGAGCAGAGCTGGGGCTTCCCCCTTTTTAAAGTAATTTCAGACAGAGATAGAGGCATGCAGACACCCTTCCTACCTTAGATACAGGCACTAAAGAAGAGCCCTGGTTTGCAAGCTGGGTTTCCCAGCTGTGGTATGCAAACCATCCTTGGGCGGTATATGGAGGCACAGGCATCTGGATGATATACTGTCAGCCTGTATCTAGACAAACAAAGTCAGACCAAAGCAGCCTAAGAAAGGCATGCATATTAAATTGAGATTTAGAGGGTACAAAAATAATCTGTTTGATCTGGGAGCGATGTTTATATTATTTTCTGTGCTCGCTACAAACAGACAATTAAAAGCAAAATGTCATCTACTCTAATTGTGATTCTCATCTCTCGCCTGTCTCAGCAGCAGGTACACAGGATTCAAAGCACTTCTGGCCATGAAGCAGTTGCACTTAATTCTGCTTTCCTGAAGACACATCTTCAAGCTGGCCAAATTCCACCAACTTGGGAAAGCCAACAGATTCATACCCCTGAGGACTCAGTCTGCCATGGGTACAGCATTTCCTTGTTCTGCAATTAACACCTCAAGTATAATTGTCATTAATAACCTGCTCTTGATAGGTATTTTTCTGTTTTCATAAAGCAAACACACACAGAAAAAGTGTATTTTAAACACCCCCAAAATATTTCTCTCTCTCCTTCCAGCCATCTTTGGCTCCTTTGGTCTTTCAAGGGAGGAGTAAAACTAAGGATTGGCATCATGCTTAGATGCTGACTGTTGCTTTAATAAGAAGCTTTTCAAGGCTCAGAAAACCTCCTTTACTCCCAAGTTATGGAGGGGTACAACGCACAATCCCATGCTAAGATGCCACCTCTGCAAGCCTGCCTTTGCCAAAGCACTTCCACAGCCATCATCCCCAAGACGGTCCCTCCTGCTTTGTAGGGAGCTCACTGCCCCTGTGAGATCCTACAGGTATTAAGCGATACATAAACATGAGCAACCAAACCCCATATAGGGATGGATGCTCAAAACAAGATGATGATTCTCCACCCACACAGCTTCTTGTGTGTGCTATGGACTCAGTCCTTCCCAACAGGGAGAAGACAAGGCATGGAGAAGACAACACCAAGGCGCTGGGATTGCCTGGCTGGTTTGGTACAGTCAGACCTTGTTGTCTCTGATGAAAATAATATATGGTTGGGTCAGCAGTTTCTCTAGGAGCACACAGAAAGATGTTACTTACATGACAAGCAAGCCCTGCACGGCAGGGTAGTCTGAAAAGTAAAATAAAACACAACCCCAACCCAAAGCAAAATTGCTTAGCTCATCAAAGTCAATGTTACAGCATCTAAATAAAGCTAACCTCACCCCTCATCTTTAATTCCTCCCACTCCTTACACTTAAATGACAATCCCAGGCCTGTTTGTGTCGATTTTCATGATGCAGTGACAGGGTCCTAATGGATCTCAAATCCCTTTTTCTTCTGAAAGGCAAACGATGACACAATTCTCTACACAGAACAGGAAAGTTAAGAGTAATCTTAAACTGTTAGCCCAAATTATAAGATTATATCCCCACTTACATAAACATGGCAAGGTCCTGGTAGTGTAAATATTTACTTTCAAAGTTCATTTTAGCATCAAGCTCGCTACAGAAGAGGAGATGCCAAATTTGTGAGAAAGCTGAAGAGATACTAAGGTTGTAAGAGGCCTATCCATCTGTTGTTTCAAACCCTTCCAAAGGCAGTAAAACTTGTGTTGTACACATTAACGGGGATTGACAGAAGAGAGAAAATTAAATTAGAGACAGAAAATAAGCCGGGCAGTAAATTATATGCAGTTTACATCTCACCAGCCTGAAACATATGCTGCCATAAACCCCATTTCCACGAGCCTAGGAAGCAGGTATGCCAAATGAGATCCCTCTATTTTATAGCACAAGCAGGGCTTTTTGATAGCTGTTCTACCTGCACAAGCTGCACACATACAAGCTACCAAACATCCTCATCTGCCCTATCAGCCTTGCTGACACAGTCTTCCCCTCTTTCAAGTTTAAACGCTCGACTTGGTGCTTGTCAGCAGAGCACAGGTGGCTGCTCAGTTAGAACATGGGGATTCCCTGCTAAGGGAAAAGAAAGCAGGTCTAAGAGAAGAACCTTTAACCCTGGATGCTACATCTGTAAGACCAGGCTCCAAAGCATCCCACCTCAAGGGTTAGGGCAGAAGGCTTTTCCTCACTGGCCCATGTCTCCTGCAGAAAGGTGATGGCTGGTTGCAGCAGCTCCATGCAGTGCTGCATCTGAACAGCAGAATCCCACAGCACCAGGGAAAGCCCAGCCCCAGCCAGTCCCCCCCCCAGTAACAACTCTATGCACTGGGCAGGAAGTGCAAGAAACCCCTAGCAAAGGGATAGGGCTGTAAGATGATCAGATGAAAGTAAAGCAAGGTCCTCCCATCAAACCTCTTATTTTAATGCTCAGACTGTTCCCCCCAACTCTCCAACATGAAGATGCCAACTGGCTTAGCAGGGACAAATTCAGGCCCTCCAGCTGAGCTCCTCAATCACATTTTCAGATGTGTCACAGCAACCAGCGAGACAGGGACAGGGCAGAGGGACCCTTCCACACCATCAAGCTTGCCTGCAGCCCTAACAATTTCAGGAAGCATCCTCTAATGCTCTAAACAGAGTCCTCCTGAGAGGAGGAAGCAGATGGAGAAAGTTATTTTCCCCCCTCGGATGACCTGCTTTAATAAATGCACACTCAGTTCTTTTCTGCCTCTATTTCCGACTTATGCACTGACATGAAATGGCTGGGAAGTTCACAGTGTTGGTGATGAAACCTCTTGTTCATGCAAGAAACCAGAGATTTGTCAGTGCCAAGTGGACTCGTTATGGGAGTGGGTCATTGGAAAATATTCAGCTCGCTGCCAACCCAGCCCAAGTTTGAAATGCAGGAGAAATGTGGGGTCTTGTTCAGGGCATCAGCCTACTCCACCAGCAATGTACTTCTGCCAATGACTTGACAACCTTGTTTCTCACAATTCTGAAGGAAGATACAGATCTTCCCCTTGTGCATTTACTATCAAGATAACCACTGTACTTAATAAAGAAAGACAAAAGTGGCTCTTTCTAACAACTCGCACCAAATTAAAGCTGAAGGAAGCTCTTGATAGCTCCACTTTACTTATTCTAACTCCCTTAGATGCTGATGATAATTGTCTTCTGGGTAATTTGTTTAAATCTGAATGTAAACAAAGAAGGGTTTGTACACATCCACCACCTCACAGAAAGCTGATGTGTGTCATTCCTGAATGATATTTTACCCATAGTTTATTACCTGATTCAGGTCAGAATCAACAGCAGTACCTGCAGGAGAAGCCAACATAGCATCACCTCTGCAAATCAAATGGCTGGTTTAAATATTTCCTAAAGTGTTCCTCAAATGAGAAAAAGCCTTCTATTTCCCTGCTACTCTGAATGTCTTCGGGCAGCTGCTCAAGAGGCATAACTCAGTTTAACTGCACTGGAGGCCATTGGCCATGTGCCTATATGCACCAGCAGAAGACCTCTACTGAGCAACTCCACCTTAACACAAGTCATCATACCCAATTCTGTTCATTATCTTACACAGGACTCCAGGCTTTTTTACTGAACATATAAATACCCATCAACTTGTATGCATCCAACTTTCTCCTGCACTTCAGCTACAGCACCTTTTTTCCCCCTTAGAAAGTAGGGGTTTTTACAAGGTCAGAGCAGAAGAAAATGGGAATCAAGTACTGGAAACAATAAACTCTTAAGTCTCCTCTAGCAAAAGGTAAGGAGAGGAGCAAACCAAGCCTACTGTGAGTGGGGCAGCTGGCTTTCATGGCAACTCATGCCCAGTCATCCACCAACAGGTCTGATACTACTGGTCTGGGTGTATTTGAAAAGCCCATCCCCAAACACACATCATGGGCTATCCATCATACAATCACTCTCTTACCACGTCCTACCCATACTTGTCCCACCCATACTCTTCACCTGCCGGTGATCAGCCAGATCCAAACTTTCCTTCAGCTGCTGAATTCATGCTCTTACATTTAAATGCTCCTCACACTAAAAAAAAACCCCAACAACCCCCCAAACAAAACCAAAGCCCTACAAGCAAACCAACTCTGGTGTTTACTTTCTGATTTCCACCTGTAGTAGTGTGAAACAAAGCAACACTCACGGTTTTTGCTGTCTCACATTATTCCCAGCTAACAATACCTTCTAGTGATGCTTGATAAGTTCTGTTTACCCAAACTATCACAAGTAGAATAACACACGTCAACTAACTGCTTTTTCATTCAGGACCCTTAAGTCTAAAGAAGAGGAAGAAAAACCCTTTACCCATTCAAATAACACTTACTCATGACAGAAGCGCCTGAAGTTAAGAAAACTTGTGTAAATACAAGTTTAAAAGTTCTAACTCCTAAGAGCTGTTTTACTAGGAATCCAACCTTCTGTTTAAGTAAGTGAGGTAACTCAAGCAAGTTATGTTTCTACTTATATTAGTTTCATATATGGGATATCAAGTATTCTTATTTTTTCCAGATACAAGATGAAGCTTTCTGCACTGGCCTCTATTCTTGTGGGAATGTAAAGAGAAAACCATGCCTCCCTTCTTAATGTATTAGTGCCTAGTAATAGACACCAGATGATCAATAAACTACATAAAAATTAAATCAAACTGACAGCCTTTAGAAAAAAATGGGCTCTAAGCAGAAACAATTGTTTTAAAGACTGTGGTGTCTGGAGTATTAAACTCACGTGCTGCTGTGTTATTAATCTCTTTGTTGGAAGCCAGTTGATTTCCCCTGCCTGTGTCTGTCAATTAAATATTCAGCATTGCAGCCACAATGGAACGGTTGATGTTTTGGCATGCAAAATCTTTTTGAGACAGCCTGTTGACAGTTTCCTTACATGTCATACCATTCCTAAACGCCGAGCAGGCTAGCAAACCCAGACCTCTGCCTGGGACTACGGGGTGCCCTAGAACACTTCAAAGCAAGGGTTTAAAACGAGTTGCCTGCATCAGGCACGAGAGAGAGGTAGACCTGACAGCCGAGCAATACAAAGTAACTAAAGCAGCAAGAGTTTCTCTTTTCCTCCCCCATTTTTAACGAAAACACCCAAGCTGCGCTCTTTGCATGGAGCACTACCTCCACCTGGAGCTGGCCCTGCCACTGGCTCTGCACAGGGGGTGCGGGCCCAGCTTGGGGGCTCCACCGGGGACCTGGAGCAGGGGGCATCCCCTAGCCCACAGTGCCCCCTGCGCACCACTGGCGGCCGGGATGAGCCCAGCCACCCGCCGGGTCAAGGCATGGGGGAGAAGCGGTAAATATAACAGTAATAACCAGTAAATCGGGGGGAGAGGGTGCTTGAGGGTGCTGGGGGTGCCCTACTTCCCCCCCGCCCGCCGCCATCCCCGCTGTGACCCCGGTAGGACACGTTCCTCACCGCCCGGCCCCAGCTCTCCCCGGCCCAGCCACATCGCTCCCCGGCTCGGCTCGGCCGGCGGCCCCGCTCCGCTTTTGTTTGGGAAACGGCACGGCCGAGCTCTGCCCGCCCTCCCGCCGCGAAACCTTCCCAAAGGGGGAATCCGAAAGGCTATAGGGGGGATAATGGAGGGGAGCGGAGAGGCGCGGAGCCCCCGCGACTGCTCACCCATGACGAGGCAGAGAAAGTCGAGGCAGATGAGCAGGGCTTTCTTGCTACTGCTCTTGGCCGGGTTGTTGTTCAGCGCCGGGCTGCCCCCATTCTTGCTCTCCGGCGGGATCGCCTTATCGTACTTGTAGCTCTGCATTATCGGGGGCGAACGCCCGAGCCGTGCCGTGCCGAGCCGGGCCGCGCCGCTCCGAGCCGGGCCGGGCCGGACTCACACGCGGTGCGCCGGGGAGGTGCTGCCGGAGCCGCTCCCGGCCTCTCCGGTGGGGCACGGGAGGCGAAAAGCAGGCGGGTCTTCCCTCAGCAAAACAATTGGAAGTAGCAAAACAAAACCAAAACAAGCACAAAACCACCAGCGAAGAGGGAGCGAGGGAGAAGTTTGCGGGTGTCCCAAGGCGGTGGAAAAGTCCTGGAGGAAAAGCCGGGGGGCGGGATGAAAAAAAAACAAAAAGAGAATATATATGTATCAAGAACTCAGGACGCGGAGGGGGAAAAGGTGCGGAGCGAGGAGCCGAGTGGTGCTGACTCCCAAGGCAGGTGGGTTCTGCGCTGCTCCGCGCTGCGCTGCGTCGGGGGCTCCCGCCGCGCCCGCCCCGGCCGCTCTGGGAGCCACCGGCTTGTTTCTGCACTTTTATTTCCCGAGGTCCTTTCCACCCCTTAGGAGAAAAAAAAAGAAAGAAGGGGAGGAGGGGGGAGTAAAAACGAACCCGTCACTTCGCCTCGGATGGGATATCCAAGTAAGCACAGCCCCTTTCCTGCAGCTGACATTTTACATAGATAATGAACTCCACATTTTTTTCCTGAGGGAAGTTTAAAAAAAAAAAAAAAAAAAAAAAAAAAAAAAAAAAAAAAAAAAGGAAAAGAGAAAGGGGAAATTTTTGTTG
>NDXB01000355.1:101400-127288 GCA_002631895.1 Agapornis roseicollis
AAAAAAAAAAAAAAAAAAAAAAAAGTCAGGAACTGAAGTTTGGTGTATTTTTTTTTTTCCCTCTCAGACCAGAAGGAGGGAGCCTCTAGCGTTCACAAGGCAAAGAGAGGAGCGCAACGGGGGGAGGAGGAAAACAACCAGCCGGTTCCAAGGCTGCAGGGAGGACTCGAGAAGGTGCTAACGGTGTGAGGGGCAGAAAACGAGTAGTAAATAACGTGAAACGTCTTTCTCCTGGTTTTCCCTCTTGCTCTCCAGCTCTGCACCAAGTGCTGAGACTTTTCCAGGGGTCGAAGTGCTTACAGACCCCAATGGGGTGATTTCAGTAGGGCCGCATCCTGCCCTGCCTGGTCAGTGGTGAAGGATGGCTTTGGCCATTGGTGGTACCCCCACCAAGCTGTAGCAGCTTTGCCCTCTCGCACCAGCAACACCAGCTTCAGCAAATGAACATAACGAGAGTGTTTGGAGTTTGGTGAGGGATTAGTATGTTGGTTAATCACCCCTTTGGTTTAATTAAAAGTCAGCAAGGAAGCGAACAATAGGTTTCCCAGGAAGTCTGGCTGGTGGGATGGTGATGCTAGCAGTTCAGCCTGGTGGGAAGAGTGTGTGCTACTCAAGGAAACTGCTTGAGACAGTATCTAACCACTTCTCTTCCTTTCTGTTTGGTCTTGTATTTGACCTCAGCTTTCCGTCTGTGTGCTGGCAAACCACCACCAGGCCAAATCCTGTGCCACAGCATATATGCTGCCACATCCCTTGTGTTTCCCTCCCTGCAGAGGCAGGCAGGCAGGACCCCCTCAGCAAGGACACACTTCCCTGCTGCTTTTTTGCATAGACTATAACCCAGGCACNGCCTGCAGAGGCAGGCAGGCAGGCAGGACCCCCTCAGCAAGGACACACTTCCCTGCTGCTTTTTTGCATAGACTATAACCCAGGCACTAGAGATTGCACCTCAGCAAGGGCAGGTTTCCCAGGAATCTGTTTAGACACATACCTGGGCATATTTGGGCCAGGCTGGAAGAAAGCAAAGTGGCTGTTTTAATATTTTACTTTTATATGTGTGGTATAAGGGGAAAACAGACCTTTGACTTTCCTCCAGTTCTGTCGTTACACCTCAGTGATGCACCCAGGTGTCATCTCCCCCCTTTACTTTTGAGGAGATGGCTCTCTTTTGCCCAGTATCACCTCATGGTGCTGAAGCACAAAGCCATCAGTTTGGGCTCACATTGGTGCCCTGTGGTGATGGTCACACACCCAGGGGTCCAAACTTCCTGTGGAGGACATATGTCAAGGTCTCTCCCTCTTTCCCCTGACTGCAGCAGAGGTGCTGGTGCCTAATTTAGGCCCCTCGGATGCCTGAAGCGAGCGGAAAGAATCTTCACGTGGGAATGCTCCCCTAGCCCAGGGGCCAGCCCTGTGCCAGCTGCTGGCCCTCTGCCCAGTACCCAGCTCCATGCTCTGCTGTGGGGCCTGGCATCCACCTTCCCTGCACCCTTCAGAGCCCAGCCCTTGTGAGAGGAGCCCTTGGCTTTCCTCAGTTGGCCTCAGTCTCTCCTCAACCCCAAATCTGCTGACTGAAAACAATCCCCACTGATATTCCCTGGGTTAAATTCGATTCTGTGGTTAACATGAGAAAATAAAATGAAAAATAAAAGACTTGTCATTGCGACAGCAAATAAAGGAATAAGAAGCTTCATTTACTTAAAGGGAAATTGAAATTATAGTTCTATTTGCATTTACAAGACCCCCTCAGGCTACTAATGTTTGTATTTTCATAACAAAAAGATTGCACTGTTAATTGGTGCAAGCCAGGGCACACAACTAAGTCAGAATCCTGGACAATTTCTTAAGGGAGCAGCCACCACAATTACCCAGTTCACACTTGACAATGGGTAAGTCAGCAGCACCAAAAAGCAGCTTCTGTGCCTTTGTCAATAATAGGCAAGAGATTCATTGGTAATAGTTAATTGTTTATTCATAAATGTAATTATTGAATACACCATGCCACAGCTATCCTTCTGGGGCTCAGCTTTCAGTCAGATTCCAAATTCCAGCTATGGACTGAGGTTTCTCTTTCTATAAGTGAACTGAACCGAGTCTATGTTACTAGTGAATTTTGCTCTGCATTTCTGAACACTGATCTCACTATATTTTCATCATCTCAGCTGCACCAGACCTCTGGTGAACAAGGAATGCAGCGCTGATATAGTCTATGGGAAGCTTATTATATGGGAAGAACACTTGTTCTTGCCCACATTTAAACATTTACTGGGATATTGCTGAACCCAACAATATTAAAACAGGAACTCTGTTTTATTCATTCAATCTTGTAATTTTAAGAAAATAAGTTCTTGAAGAGTATTTCTGGAATGGGAAAATGGGCAGGAACTGGATGCATCTTTAGGACACGACTACATGGAAACCTGCTCATACATGGCAATAACTTAAAACTGAGAGAAGCTCTTCCTCATTCAACATGACCAGTCATCATGATCCAGCCCAAAGGGTATCACTTCTGTCAAAAAAAGCCCCCAAACCAATAAACAAGCCACCAGTAAAAAGAGTTTCTGTTTTTACTTTCTTTTTTATTTGTTCATAGAAGAGTGTGTCCAAGGACAGTCATATCTGGTTTGAGGAAATAGGAGCTCATAGAGAACTATGTGCTTCCAACTGATACACAGGTTTGTTTTGGGGAAGAGAGAAGGGATGAGAAGCAGCTCCAATTTCTGCTCTGAGGCTCATAGAAGTAACTTATTTCACATGTTATTTAATGTAAAATAACCATCTGTTGGAGTGGGGTGTGGATCTGTAGCCTGCCTTTATACTCATGCTTACCCCATCTCACTCCCAGCTTCAATTAGTCCCTATGATGCACTTCAATTAGCCCAGCATTACCTCTGGGGCAGCAATGGCCCAGCAAGCAGCACTCCCCTTTGCCAGCATGGACCACAGGCTCCTAAGGCTGGTTCTTGGTCAGGTAGGATGCAACCCTGGTGCTCCAGACTGATCTACTTGCAAATGCATAGAATCATGGAATGGTTTGGGTTGCAAGGGACCTTAAAGCTCATCCAGTTCCAACGCCTGCCATGGACAAGGACAACTTCTACTAGAGCAGCTTGTTCCAAACCACTTCCAATCTGGCCTTGAAGAGTTCCAGTGTGTTACCACCCTCACAGTGAAGAATCTATCCTGCTTTTCCTGATGTGCTGCAAACACCAACGACACTGTAGATGTCTAAAGCATGCATGGTTGTATGCCCATTTTGATGCACAGGCCAGTGCCAAGCCACTACTGCCCCTCAGACATACATATATATGGGGCCCCACTTAGCTTTTCCATCACAGGGAGGATTTGGCAGTAGCTCCTCTGGAGAAGGGACTGGCAGCAGGGAAGGACCAGGCCCTGCCTATTGTATTTTTGAGAGCTGTTAATGACCATGTCTATAGCAATACTAAAATAAGAAAGTGAGCTGAGTTCAGTCCGTCGATTGTTATCCGTATGTTATCTGAGATTGTTCCCCACCGAAAGGAGAAACTGGAGCAAAGTTACGTGCTGTGCATCAGGTGGCCTAAACTGGAGTCACGAGGCCAGAATACCAGTAAAATTCTGGGAAGTCCAAAGCTGAACCACCACTACCCTGTTCAAGACTATTTTTAGCACCATCAGCTGCTGCTGATGGAGAAAACACCATGAGAGGGGCTGTGAGTCATGGGGAGGGAGCTGGGGGCATTGCCAAGCCCACCCAAAAGCAGGAGGTTAAGGGCAGGAGAGCTGCCATGTCCCCTACCTGCTATCACACACTGTGTGCGGGGTCTTCCAACTTGTGCAATCATTGCTGCCCTATTAAGAAATGTTTGCTAAGGTTGGACTTAGACCCATCATTGCAGAGAGGCAAATAAAAGTGAAATCCAAAGGGGGCCCAGTTGTGCCCTGTCCAATGCCACTGGGAAGAATCAAGCCTCCTGTATCTTCAGGTCATTAAAAAAAGATTAGCTGATAAAATGTCATCCTGATACAGCATTTGCTGCTGTTCAGGAAATTGGATATCCAGATTGATGCAGGCCAGGAGGGTCATCCCTCAAGCACGTGCCTTGGTGACCCATGAGTTTGGAAGTTTTGTGGTCATGGACCCGTTCCTGGCATCCCAAAGCACACTGGGTCAGATGCATTTGATTTGCCAACAACCTTCAAGTCCAGTCTGTTTTGAAACCAACATCTGTACTACTGCCAAGTTTCACAATCCTGGTGTTTCTCCTTAATTTAATTTAGTTCCCCTAAATCTTGCTGGCTCCTGACGTGATTAGAGGATTCCACTTTGCATCATTACAAAGAAGGGGGGGGGAAGATTCAAATGACATGATAACAACAAAAAGCTTGAAAATGTGACCTCCAAATCTCAGCTGAAAGACCAAACCACACAAGCTGTAGGAAAAGGAGGCCTTTTCATTTAATTTGAAGGCAAATCCCACAATTTGAAGGAGCCTGATTTATGATTTGGGTTCACTGGGGATTGGTAACACCTTGTGTTTAGTCCTAGTTGTGCCTCTTGTCTTCAGTCTGCCATCTCTGTCCTCAAAAAAGAGAATAACAGCACCATCTACTGTCCTTCCTTAGCGTTTGCTTGGAGAAACCAACTCCTCAGCTCCATCGAAGCGGCTCCAGGAGGTCCTGGCTCGGGTTTGCCACTGCCTGGTGATGCAGGCGAGTATTGATGGAGAAATTGGAGCGAACTGGGACTGCAGAAATAAATAGCAAGGTCTTAATTAAAAAAGGTGAGTGTTAATTATTAGAAATTCCAGTCACCTTTTCCCCAACTGGTGGCATTAAAAGGATTTCAATAGAGCAGTATTTTCATAGAGTTCCCTCAAATCCTTTCATGTGTTTATTAGCAGAACCTTAAAGAGCTGTCTGTATAATTCCCAATTTCTACCAGGCAGGCATTTTCACCATCAACAACAGTTAATGAAAGAGGTGGTACATCGCTGCTCCTTTCAAACCTGGTAAAACCTAGGTCTGTGTTCTGTGCTGGCGAGCTCCCAGAAGTTTGTTTGAAAGTCAAGAATGTGCCATGGTTTAATTACACTTCTAGGTCAGGATCTAAATGAAAGCCCCGTTATAAACAGCAGTCTCGGAGGAAAGGTCCACACTCCAGTTTTTAGCCCCCAGTTGATTACCAGTTAACTCAGGGTAGTTAACACATTTGTAATGTCTGGTCTGGACACTTCCCAGGTGTTTGTTGCAGGATACAAACATTTGTGGTTTATAATGTAAACAGATAGACCTACATTTTTCAGGCTGGATTGATTTCTGGTCGCAAACTATCTCAATAACTTGGTTGAAAATGTTCAGCATCCAAATGAAAAGTGAAAGAAAAAAAGAATATTAATCTTTTTCTGTGTCTAGACCAAACTTTTTATGGGCCACCCAATAGCTTTTGGCATCACCTTCAAAGTGTCAAGGTCCTAACGCTGAACATGAGGGCTGATGAGGCAGGTGTGTTGCTGGCCACTGGCACCAAGGGGCATCAGGGAAGGTGATGCTGAGACAAGGAGCAGCCTTGAAGGCAGTGTGCAAGGGCTTACATCTTCTGAACATGAGCCAAGATGCTGCTATGATGGGCTGGTACCTGAGGGACCTGGGAGCCTAAGTGGGGATGCAGGGAGAGGCTTTCCAAAGACATCATAATCAAAATACATAGGAAGCAACAGTGGGGCTCACCAAGAGATGAAGCAGTGCAAGGAAGAAGTGAGACAGGACCCCAAGTGTGGGGGTCCCTTTATTAATTGTGTCTTGTTCAACTGTATGACATGGAAATGGAGATGTGCCAGGGAAGAAGAGCTCCAACGTCCCTCTTGCTGCCATCTCATGTGAGCTGTGAGGGTCAGGCCATGTATTTGTATACAATGCACAAGTCCCTGGGCTTATCTGCTCCCAAGTCTCTGTCTCGATAATTCATTGTCAGTGATCCTGAAGTATCTAAATGTGTTTGCAAGAGCCAAGCTGGACCCTCCCCAAATATTTGCTTCAGCACACAACTTGGGTTTGCCATAACACCAGCCACACATGCTTTGATCCTGCCTTGCCATGCAATATCCAGGGAATACACAACCTGGTTTTGCCATTGAGGAACATTCTTCCATATGCACAGAAACTGCAAGGGAAAAGGGATAAAAGAGAATCTTTAGGGATAAGGCTGCAGTGCTGTGGCCTGAGCAAGATTAAGCTACCCAGGAGCAGGAGGGGGCTGCAGGACCTCACTGTCCCCCATGGGCTGTGAGTTCCAAGCCTTCAATGGGCACAGCACACACACAGAAATCTCAACAACGGCCTTCAAAGCCTGCTCTTTGCTCCCATTTATCTTATCTAGCACTCCACTGAAGTATGGATTTACATAATACATACCTAATATATTAATGTTCCTATTCATCGAGAGGATCTCGACACTGTTTTCTTTGGAAGTCTTGCCAAAAATGATCAAGCTCCTTACAACAGAAGATGGTTTTATAGCTCTGAAAAGGATTTTCTCCCCTGTTTGTGTTCTGAATACTTTCACATAGGTTGTTTGATACTGTGATAAGAGCCAGGCCCAAAAACTCAAGAGAGGTAGGATCCACAGAGTTTGGGTTAGCAGCACATTACAGAACTACAGCACTCAAATTGCCGACTCGGTATGAACCATTTGGTTCACACCCTCTCTCTAGCTGCAATATTTTCCCAAATTATCTTGCAATATAGCCTTTTAATAGCCAGGAGGGGTCAAGCCAGGCCTACTCCCATTTGTCACACACATTTCCAGTCAGCTGCCTTTTTTTTCCCCCCTCTCTTAAGTGCACAACCCTCCCTTCCTGCTTCACTTTTCTGTGCCAGTTTAATTTTGCTTGGGACATTGGATTTCAAAAGGCTGAAGAAATGTCTATAAAGAAAGGCACTAAAACAAATGATGTTCAAGTTATGATATTGACCTTAATACAGCTCAAATGACTTCATAAACGCACACAAGCTGCCTGGCAGACCACAGCATCAAACTACTAGAATGCTGCTATTTTCCCTGTAAAGCCACAGAGATATACTGCAATATATATATATAGCTTATCTTTTGCCTTATTTTGAAAGAGCTAAAGAAATATTTGCCTTCTTATTAATGTTTGGACATAAATTCTACTTCTAGCCAAAGGCAGACAAAGAAAAACAAGAAGGACATTACCCATTTTATTTTAGATAGGGATAAGGATCAGATCTTGGAACAAACCATCGGATAAGTGGTTGATCTTTCCACCTTCCACCGTGCCTTTATAGAAGACATGTGGCAGCTGAACACAGTGTTGGGCTCAGTATAGGACAGGATGAAGTTAGGTGGCCTGAGCTATGCGGAGACCCAGACTGAAGCGTTAATGGCCTCTTCTGATCTTCAGAATCTACAAATTTGCTCTGAACCAAGGATTATGAAATAGCAAAGAGTAAATCCCTTTAAAATTGCCAGTAAATGTCAAGAAATACACTTTAAACCCACCAAGACACAGGTTCACTGACAGTTGTTGCACAACAGATCACAAATAACTCGTGTGCTCAGTCATGGGCCCCTTTATCTCCTTTATCTGCCAACACTGAACACAAAATGTCAAAATCCTTCTGTTTCCAAACCCTGAGACTGTTTTGAAATACTGAGATTCAAATATAAAAGGAAAAGACTCCCCAGAGAGATGCATTTTGAGTTCTCATTTTATTTGTCCTAGGCTGCCCACCTTTCTCCAGCCATACACCGACACCTACAGCCCTCGTGCATTTAGCAAGGCCTCCCACCACCAGCTCCTTAGAAAGTAGAGCAAAATACCCCAAAAATCACCTTACGGTGGGTAAAAAACTGAACATCAAAAGCCCAAATCACACAAGTCTGAGAAAGCACTGTTTCAATTTGGTTTTGTTTTCATCTTTACAGAGTATGTCATAGTGTGCATTAAGGAACCCAGCCCTGATTTTAGTCTTTCCTACTGCGTTTTGATGAAAACCTCATGATAACAGTCCTCAAAGAGAAAACACGATTTTTTCCTATTTCTTGACCCATTCTTTTTCATAGAATCACAGAATAGTTCGGGTTGGAAAGGACCTTAAGATCATCCAGTTCCAGCCCCCCTGCCAGAAGCAGGGACACCTCACACTAAACCATGGCACCCAAGGCTTCATCCAATCTGGCCTTGAACACTGCCGGGGATGGAGCACTCACAACCTCCCTGGCCAACCCATTCCAGTGCCTCAGCACCCTCACAGGAAAGGATTTCTTCCTTAGATCCAATCTAAACCTCCTCTGTTTAAGCTTGAACCCGTTACCNAGTGGAGCAAACCTCCCTGGCCAACCCATTCCAGTGCCTCAGCACCCTCACAGGAAAGGATTTCTTCCTTAGATCCAATCTAAACCTCCTCTGTTTAAGCTTGAACCCGTTACCCCTTGTCCTGTCACAACAGTCGCTAATGAAGAGTCCCTCCCCAGCATCCCTATAGGCCCCCTTCATATACTGGAAGGCTGCTATGAGGTCTCCATGCAGCCTTCTCTTCCCCAGGCTGAACAGCCCCAACTTTCCCAGCCTGTCTTCGTATGGGAGATGCTCCAGTCCCCTGATCAGCTTCTCTGGACTGGTTCCACATTCAGACAGCACCTTGCTGTTACAAGTTGAGAAGCTGTTGCTTTCTGTATTCCTCTCCCCATCTGAAGGCAAGAGGTAGAACGGACTAAAGAAGAAGAAAAGTGCAAATGAGCACAGTACTTGAACTCACATGAAATATAATTCCATAAAAGGGGAATCTTGTTTCCTAAAATAGCTTAGCACTGGGCTGTAACAAGAGACCCTTTTGCTGATGATGGCAGCCAAGGACAGTGAGCACAACATGATCACCTACCCTTACAAGAACTCAGCATGGACACTGCAGAGGTCTCTCTGCTGCGACTGCTTCATACAATTGAATTGAAAAGAAAACAATAAACAGCACCTTGCTTCAAAAGTTTCACAGTCCATGGAAATTAAATGTGGCCAGTCCAAAAAGCTATTATTACTGTGCCTTCTTGTGTAGATATGATCTCAAGAAAAACACACATCTAGGTCTAATAATAACAAATAATATAGTTATTCATGCGGCCCACTGCTTACATGATGGCAATTTCCCCATAATTGCAGGTAGAAGGAATAAGCATACAAACAGCAGTCTGTAGTAACTCCAGGCTACCCAAGGCTTGGGTGGAAGCTATTTCTCGTAGGTACCACTACTTTTTGGAAGAGAACTAATCCAAATTCCAGCTGACCTTTGATAAAACTCTCCTGCATCCCTGCCTGGAGCTGTATTCACACCAGAATAAAACACACGCAGAAAAATCATGCGCATAAATATGTTTTAGATTGAAATGGGTGGTGATGACACCCAGCCCCTTTTGGTGCCGGACCTCCAGACAGTGAAGCAACAGTGAAACCCCAACAGCTCCTTCCCTGCCCTGTCACACGAATCTCAAGACAAATTTACACCCAGGAGTGAACGCCTGTGATTAAGCAAATAGGGAAATCAAGCTCCTGCTCCCATCCTTTCTCCCTCACAGAGCTGTGGGGGAGGCGAGGCGGGGTGCTGCAGATGTTTGCTCTCTGATAAGGTCAGGGCAGCTCCTGCTGCTGCGGTCTGCCTGGCGCTGCCTGCGCAAGCAGGGCAGTGGGGTTTGGTGTGTATCCCATGCAGTGCCGGATGGGATGCTGCGTCCGTGAGACCCCTTTGCTGATCCACAGAGAGAGTGAAAACGCTCAGAAGAGATGGCCATAAAATCACTTCCAGCATATGCAAGGACCTGTAACTTTGCATCTTCCTAAACAGGGACAGGGCACATAGAAATGATGCTGGTAATTGCACAGCACTCATTAAGTTGTTAAACTCAAGGTCACCTGCAGCATGCAACAGGCCAGGAAGGGAGCGTCCTGTCCCTCCCATGGCTCCTGTACCCTCAGGCAGCCACCCACAGCCACTTACTCATTTTGGCATCTTGTCTGGCTCCTCACACCTTTTCGTGCTTGTCTGAACCGTACACATCAGTGCCTTGGAGCCCCGGCTTGGGTGGTGATCCAGGGCTAATCCATGGGGCCAAGCACAGCTGCCTCTCTCGAGGAGCTTGTTCATGGGTGCTGCTTATTTAAGAGATGATAAGAGCAAGTATTTTGATACCCAAGCTGGGTGTCTAATCCTGCCTGGAGCTGGAATTGAATGCTCCATCTCAGGACAGCAGACATCAGACAGGGAGAGATGCTGAACACTCCCCTTCCTCATCCCACACCAGCAGAAAGATACCTCGGAGAGAGATGTATTCCAACAGGATGGCAGCAGGAGCTGGAAGAAGTCCACCTGCTTGGCCCTTTTCTTTTTGTTCCCCATCTGGATGTATCCTCATTTTTTGATTCAGCTACAATTACAGTTTCAGAGCCCAGGATTGCGCTCAGGAGCCCGAATTCCCCCCTTGGGTGCCATCTAGTGCTCAGTGCTGAGAGCAGAGGAGCCTCGCAGGTACTGAGAGGGAGATCGTTTCTGCTCTTCTCCCAGGGGCTGCAGATACCCTTCTGGCTTTAAGCTTCTGGGAGCTAAAGCCTGGTGTGGGCCAAGATCTCACTGAGAATCAACTGTCATTTAGGTTGATAAAGCTTATTCCAAACATTTCTTTCTCTACCTGTTTGTGTGTCTGTAGTATTGTGTAATTCCAGGGATAAGCAACCACATGGCAACACAGACTCAGGAGGTGGCACTCCTTTAAGGGAGAACATCTGCTGAAGCCATCTAAAATCTGTTTCCAATGAATAGAAAGAAAATGTTTCCCCAAAGTGCCAGTCTATCAGACTTATAAGAGAGGGCAACCATAGGCTGGGAAGGCCTATTTCTCTTCATTTGGCTGTAAAGTGAATCAGAATGGCTCATATGGACACAGCCACTTCTTCCATAGACAGCATTGATCCCATGCAGCACTGTCCTCCTGCTTTTGAGGCAAAGCTTGGGTAGATTTTCATGAACCAACATGATGGATTCAAACATAAGAACTTTCTTCATGGATTACATGAAGTGCAGAGCAGAGGGTAGAGGGAAAAGAGGTAGAAAATAGCCTGGCACTTCAGAAATACAACTTGCAGTCAGAACACTAGAAATGCATATGGAAAAAAGAAACCTAACATTTCATATGCGTTACAACTTCTTTCAACTTTCTTTGCATCATTCTCACCAGAATCTAGTTTTACCTGTTTCTACTATTTTTATTCTCTTATTGGTGTATGCCCTCATGCGTACAGAGCATCGAGAATTAGCACAATCTGCAGCCACAGGTGTTTGAATTGGCCCATCACACATGCTCATGCACCCCTGCCCCACAGCTGGGCACCCAGCAAATGCTGCACCCCTTGTCTCCTCTTGTACCCTGCAGAGGTGGCTGTGGTCTCCAGGAGATGAACAGAGTGAAGGATTGATGCTTGTCCCAGTGCCAAGGTATAGGACTGAGAATCCTCAGTCAAATACTGAGGTTCCTGCATCCCAAGGAAGATGGCAGTGTACTTTACCCAAACTCCAGCACTACCATTGTGTCCACTTCCCAGTGCTGCTGGTCATAGAATCACGGAATACTTAGGTTTAGAGAGGACCATAAGATCATTTAGTTCCAACCCCCCTGAGATGGGCAGAGACACCTTCTACCAGACCATGTCAGCCAAGGCCCTGTCCAACCTGGCCTTGAACACTGCCAGGGATGCATGTTCCTACATCCATGATCTTTATAACATGACTATCCCATTGGTGAGCACAGAACATGACATAGTTTAGTGGTGGACTTGGCAGTGCGGGGGAGTGGTTGGACTTGATCATCTTAAAGGCCTTTTCCAATCTAAACTATTCTGATTCTATAAGGTCCTCCCACCAGTAAGCCTCAGTCCCCATAAGTGTTATAAGACTCACTGAGAAACCTCCCTCCTCCTCCAAACCCCCTTCCCAGAGTACAGGGACACACACACGCTTAACCCCAGTGCATCGCAGCCCCATGGCTCCCAAGAGCCAGCTCATGTCTGTCTCACCAAGCCCAGGTCTAACCTCTGCACTGCAATGTAGACATATCCTCAGGGCACGTCTATTCACCAGGCTCAGGCTGCTCGGCTCCTGCTTGGAGTTGGCAGGGTGCAAGTCAGGTCTGGTTTGGGAGCTGCAGAGGGGTGTTACAGAGCAAAGCAAGCTGAATTTGCCTGGGCACTGCGCCACGCTGGAGCAGCTCTACAGCATGCATCCAGCTCAGGGAGAGAGGTGGAGGCTGTGCAGACCTGCTCCTCCAATGCCTCCTGCTCTGGCTCCAGCTCCACATCACCATTGCTGCCCAAGAGCTGTGTTGCGCTCCTATCCACACCTAATCCTGCTCTCCTCTACCTTCATTAGTGTTTCCCCTCCCAGATGTGACATGTCCTTTATCTTGCTGCAACAAGGACATCAGGAGCATTGCATCTCAGTACCCCTGGGGTAACAAGAGGAGACTTTTTAGCAGGGCCTGTTGTGGTAGGAGGAGGGATGATGGTTTTAAGTTAAAAGCGGGGAGATTCAAGCTGAATGTGAGGAAAACATTCTTTACAATGAGGGTGGTAAAACACTGGCACAGGTCACCCAAAGAGGTGATACACACACCATACCTGGAGATGTTCAAGGCCAGGCTGAACGTAGTTCTGGGCAACCTGATCTACCTGAAGATATCCCTACCTATTGCAGGGGGGTTGGACTAGATGAGCTTTGAAGGTCCCTTCAACCCAAACCATTCTATGATTCTTTGAATGGGTTACTCCTACTGGAGTTGTGCTCCCATTCCAGAGGCACTGGAACTGAGCCTATTTTGGAGAAGCTAAAATGATTCACTCGCAGGCTTGCTTGCCTGTTTTATTAATTCCTTTTTTTCATCTGCAATTTCAAATGGTGTAATTTTGAGATCAAAGCTCTAATGGCTCCATGTAAGCCTGGCCTTCACACATATCGGAGCCTCTGCCTCGAGGAAAGGCATGAGACTCAATCTCAGCCAACATGAACCAACTCAGAGAGAAGGCAAACTGGGCTAAATTTTGCTCTCACTCATACCCATCCAAAGTTAATTGGGTTTAATGTGGGAAGAATGTACCTACTCAACTGATCTTAGTCAGATCAGGCCCATCCCTGTTGTGTTTTTAAGAAAACTCTTTGGATAGTGGTGCCTGTGAATAACTGTAATTAGCCATGGCCTGAGGTAAGAAAGAGTAGCTGGAGAATGTGCTGCATGGACAGGCAGCCAGCAGGACACAAGGCAGGGGCTGCTGCATCCTTCCACTCAAAAGAGAGGTGTTTGGGTTGGGTTTCCTGAACAGTACTCAGCTCAAAGTTTGATCAAAGATGCTATTTACACTCTACCTAGTTTCTTCAAGATACTCCAAATAGTTCCATGTGTACCTTTTCCTTTTCAACACTGCTATTCTGCAGGACAGAAAGAAGTTAAATAGGGTCCAAAATGCATAGCTATCATAGAATAGCTTGGGTTGGAAGGTCATCTAGTGCAATCCTCCTGCAACAAGCAGGGAAGTCTTCAAGTAGACCAGGTTACTCATAGCCCTGCCCAACTTTGCCTTGAATGTTTGAGGTATGGGGCATCTACTACATCTCTGGGCAACCTGTGCCAGTGTTTCACCACCCTCATCATAAAATTTGTCCCTTTTATCTAGGCTGAATCTCCCCTCTTTTAGTTTTAAACCATTACCCCTTGTCCTATTGCTACAGGCCCTACTAAAAAGTCTTTCCTCATCTTTCTTGTAGTCCCCAGTCTAAGTGAGAACATAGCTTCTACCCAGCTAGAAGCTGGTACAATGCTGCCCGATATCATTCAACACATCAGGAGCAGAAGATACTGCACTTGGAACAACTGCCAAAAGTTAACATAAGGCAGCAGGACTTCATTTTGGTTTAGACCTGGCAGAGTAAAGCTTGTCTTAATGTCATTAGGTGTTGGTTTATGGTAAAATAGAAGCAAGATCTGCTAGAAAGAACCATCATAGTTTGCTGTTCATTGCACTTTGGGTAGTGGGTCTGCATAGCCATGCTGGGCAGAAAAATAACAGGGCAAAGACAGAGCCAGCCTCACCAGTTATATCTGAATGTAAATACAGTCTCTATGGATGAAATCCGCAGCCTGGGGCACAGAAGAGCTGAAGCTTGTTCTAGCTGGACCTATGAGATTTAGCTCCCTCTTTGAACATGGTCTTAAAGCAGCCTGCAACCCCCTAAGTGATGCTTTCTCTCTGTGGGTGCTGGCTGGGGCCATGCTGGAGCAAGCATGAACAACCCAACCCATGCTAACAGGCTCAGTTATTTGTTAATTTGATTTTTATCCCAAGACAATACTTTACTGCTGCTGCTACACAGCAATGCAACTGTCTATCCCCTCCTGGAGCTGCAGTCCAGCTTCGCCTCCTGGTCCTTTCTACATCACCCTGCCTGGTGGCACTAATGTTTTAGAAGACCACTCAGGCCATGCGTTTTGTCAGAGCCAGGCTGGATCCGTCTCTCATATATGACAGCTCATGAATCACTGTGAATCAGGAGAAAACCAGCTCCTCTTGAATTTGCAGTGAGCCAAATCTTTTCTTTACCGACCTACTCCATCATTCCCCATTTACACAAAAAAGACTCACTCTTTTTGTGCTCTCGCATAAACCAGCAGGCAGAAGCACCACACCAAACAGGGTCTCTTTTCCTATTAGAAACTGTGTGTTTGTTGTGCACAGTGCCACTTGATGTATGCATTGCTGGTAAAACAAGGGCTCCGGTTTACCAAACCAATACAACCATCCTGTTCATAAACCCCTTGAAGCAAAGGGCTTCTTGATGTTGAATGCTCTCTATCTACTCTTCCATTGAAAGCACTGATAATTAAAAATGCAGAAGAATTAAAAATGCAGAAGAGGATGATCACAAGATGTGATTAAGGACCTTTCACAAAATATTTGACATAACAGCATTACACTACAGAGAACAATGTGTTGTTATTAATGAACTGCTGTGCAATAATGTAGAGGGATTCCAAGCGATGGCTCAAATCCCCTTGGCGTTAGGTGCTATTCAAAGACAAGAGCTGCTATAAAAAGCACACAAACTCTCTACAGTATGTAAAAGGCAGCCTAGCAGATGTTTATCTCCAGTTTCTCTGAGATAGATCCTTAAGTCTTTCTCCATTTTTGCTGAATTCCAAAAGGTTGATAAAATGCTGTCTGAACCAAGACTTTAGGAGCAATCTCCTTTGAGCTATTCTGCATTTTATAAAGACAGATTTGCATCAGATGATACAGCAGTTAAAAATAACTGGTGAACATCAAGCAATCATAAGTACATGTCCCACAGGTCTGCATATCTTTAATACTGAAATGTCTTCCGTTCATGCAGTAGGTGATGAGTTTCACTTTTGCCACTGGAAACAGTGCATGCAATGCCTTCAGTTTTGGTAAGGTTTTTATTTTGGAAAGCTGTCCTAATAGGCACTGCTCACTGTTTAAATTAAGGAAGGCAAACCAAGAACTTCTGCTTTGCAGCTGGAGTGGAATGGGATTTGAACTTAGTTCTCATGGGATGTTTGTTCCTCAGGAGTCCCATAAGAGCTGTGTTGCAAATCTATGGTCACCAGCCTCACCCTTGATAAAAATAGGAAAGCTAGCATTGGACTCCAGATGAAGGATAAGCAGCGAGGACTCACAACTTTCAGCTATGAGTACAACAAAACCCCCATATGCTTTCTTCACTAGGGCTGCCTTAAGAGGAAAAATTGCCTTCAAAAAAATGAGTAAAAAAATAGAGAACCAAAAGCATCCTGCAGAGTGATGCAGGATGCTCTATATAAAAGGCCTGGTTACTACAGGCTGAAGAAAGGTGGAATTCAAAACCTACCCAGATACTCTGTAGACAAAGTAGACAAAGGAAATGAGTAACTTTGTATGCAGTTTAGTATAAAGGTCTGGAAATTCAGAGTCATTTCACTGCACAGTTCAGCACAAGGTGGATCTCATTTCTATTTCTTCCTTTAAGCCACAGTACAGCATAATCAACTCATTTAAATCACTGGAGGGGAATCTCTGCACAATTTAAGGCATGCTGGGGCTATTGTAAAAGTAGCCAGAAACCAATAATCCCATCTACAATTTCTCACCTGTATAGCTGTGATCACTTCAGAAAGGAGGAAAAGCAACAACCATCATTTATGAGGAGAATGCAAATGAAATTAATACAATTCCTTAATTAATAAAAAATCAATGATAAACATCCTGTGAAATAACCAATAAAGACATACTAGCTCAGCAACGAAGCTACTTTTGTCTCATGTCTTTACATTAAAAAGAGAGAGAGAATAAAGGCGATAGCTTCTGAGCAGTTAAGCTTTATTGAAGCCTCAAATTACCATCTCCTTGCTCCTTTCCATTCTGTCCTCAACATATCTTTGAGAGGCATTTATGGCCACACTTCTCACACTTGTCCTCCCCAAAACATGCTCAGCAGCAGACAGGATTGCCCCAGCTCTTCCTCATAAGGAACTGAGGATGTGGACAAGTGTAGGAGGACATTCCAAATGCCTCTGAAACACTGCCAGGCTTGGGACATTGACCACCTCTCTAGGAAGCCTGTTCCAGTGCTTCCTAATGGACAGTCTAAACCTCCCTTGGTGCAGCTTTCAACCATTCTCACATGCCCTTGTCACTGGGTACCAGGGAGAAGAGATCAGAACCTCCTCTCCACTTCCCCTCCTAAGGGAGGTATAGAGAACACTTTCCCCTCAGCCTCCTTTCCTGCAAGTCAGACAAACATGAAGTCCTTATTCTCAAAGGACTTTGGACAAAGTCCTAAGGACTTAGGACAAAGGACTCCTTAGTCCTCAAAGGACTTGTCTTCCAGTCCTGTCATCAGCTTTGTTGCCCTTCTGTGGACAAATGCAAGGAACATAGAGCATGAGCTCGAGGTCAGAGAACGAGGATGCCACAGACAATGAGGAATTCAACAAATAAAACAGCCCTCAATATTAGGATGCATGGATTTGTTGAGCTAATCCCTCTACTTTCATTTGCCCTAACAAAATTAGTGCCTAAGCCAGAAGTTGAGACACAGGCAGGTAAGGGAAAGACACATCAGAAGAGGTGAAAAGGATCAGAGGCAGCAGGTTTAGAGGTCTTTCCTCTAAACCTCTCATATTTTATAGCTGCATCTCATCAGAGTACATGATCACACATGGTATAACCTTCAGGAGGTGAGTTTGCAGGTTGTCCTACATGACATGCTGTCAATCACTGCATAAATCATCATGCTCTTGATTTTTCTCATGCTTGTATTCCAAATCAGACTTTCTCAGCAAAGCTGCTGTTCAGTCTCAAACAGGGTTAAATGGTTTTCCAGCTGATCCCTTGGCCACAGTTTCTTTCTACTCAGCTCAAAATAAGGGCCCAATCCAGGTTTGGCTCTGCGCCATCTGTTTTCAGTATTACTTGATAAGTTCCTTTCGTCTGGAAAAACCTTCAGATTTATCTCCCACTATTCCCCCATGCAGAGATAGCGGCCAAATCAAAAGCACCTTCACTGAACATGTGCGACTCAGATGGCCATGAAACGTAGCAGGGCTCTGTTTCCACACACTGACTTAGAAGACCCAAAATCATTTGTTGCTTCCTACTTGTTAGGCACCCCAGTCCAGATATGTCAGTAAGAGACTTCACGAGACCTCATTTTGTTACTGATTAAGCTTTGCCACTGTAATTGGTGGGTTCCATGGTGATACGTGCCAGTGGAGGGTTCTCCAGGGAAGCTCATGGGTTTCCACCTACATCTGCATATTGCAGATTTTCCCTCCCAGCCTCCAAACTTGGCAAAGCCCATTCCGATTTCTACTTAAGTGGGTTGTGAAAAACACAACGTTCTCATCTGAGAGAAGGTCTCTGAAGACTTCGGCAGAGGATGTGAGCGTGACTCCCACGGTCGCACTAGCCCCAGGGCTCACATCTGAAAGGGCATCCTCAGATGGAAGCTCTCCATGGCCATAGCAGAGCAGAGTGGTCTAAAGCCGCATGGTTGATTCACTGAAATGATAAAACCAGATTAGGAGATGTAATCTCTAAGCAGCAGGAAAAACTGATGGGAAGGCCAGCTGTGAAAATCGCTTTCATTTACATAGTGCACAAAACCAGGCCAGAAACACTACTGTTGGATGATGACCTGTGTCACATGAGTTAGTCAGAAAACATTTGCAGGATTACTACAATATGCCATTTCTCAAATTAATCAGTAAATTCCTGATACAGCATACACCGAAGTCCATGGGAAAAAGCCAACTGCTCCCAGCATGTGTTGGAAAAAGCTGGAAAATGGCAGTAATGCATAAACTTGCAATAGGACACAAGAAAAAACTAAATCCATGGTTATAAAAGCCATGATATCAAGCAGACTGTAAAATTAAATTGATGCAGTAATATGCAATACAGCCTTAAGCAAAAAATTATATCCCTAGGTATCCACTAATACTTCTGCATGCATCTGGTGGGCATGATTAATGTGGTATAAGGCTGTAACCTAGGTACATGAAATGTAGTCAAAAGATTGTTATTTCTCACAAAAAAAGATGTGGAGTTGTCAGTTCTTGACATAGATGGTCAAATTTAGGTGTATTTTCACAATACACTGCTGAGTTATTAAAGAAAGCATTGCACAGAGGTTAACTGAAGCCTTGGAATCAGGGAAAACACCCTCTATTATGTGTGATTTGTGAGTTATTTTCTGATCAATAAAATATGAGTAATATCCCTTCAATGAGGCCTTAATTCATTAAGTAAGACATGCAGGTTGGAGATGAATATAAGTGCTGTAAGTTGAGTCTACACACATGATTGAGGGGCTTTGGCACACAGGTAGCTGCACTGTAATGTGCTGCCCCACTTTGGCTGATGGATAGTTCTTGCCCATGTAAGGTGTCTTACCTTCCTATGGGAGCAAGGTAACTCTAGGCAGCTTGCTCCATCAATGTCAGGGTAAGCCTGGGCACAGGGAAGTTCCTGCAGAACAGCCAACGGACAGCAACGTCTTTGACAATGGCAACTTGTATTAAAGCCTTTAGCAATTATTTCTCATCAAAGCCTCTGGATAATTAAGTCCTCCCTCCAAATGAGTGCAAGAGTTCACACCCATTTCCCATTGCTCCCTTGTTAAGCTTGGTGACCTACATGAATGAAGCTGCTGCAACCTCAGCCAAGTCTCCATCTCACAGACACACAAAAATGCCAGTCATGTAATTACCCCTGAGCATCCTTGTGGCAGCTTTGGCATAACCATAACAGACACTGAACCTTTGATCCTTAAAGACAAACCCACTAAGATTGATGTGCACAATGGGGAGAACACTCTTCTTTTCCTACCAGCCAGCAAAAATATGGAGTTCTGAGTGTAGATCCAGATACAAAGGCCCTTTGACTAGTTTTCTGTCTCTACGAGGCTCTGTTATTTATCTCCAGTCTCGTTGGGATTCAGGTTAATGCATCAGAAGTGAAAAATCTCTACTGCTCTTGCAAATAAATTGAGCCATCCTGTTACCATGTCATACAAATTCACAAGGCAAGATCTGCTCTCAGTTTCACCTCTCTGTGCTGTGCATCAGCCTAAGAATATATGAGAGATCATTCAGTGAATGCCTGCAACTTCCATTTGCTCCATCTTAATGGCATCCTAACCTAGAGTCATGTGTCATCCTGCTCCCCATATTTGCCTGATTCACCTTTAAAGTCCGAGTGGGTGAGACCTGACATTTATCCAGATTTCCGCCTTTCTCTGCTGTCTGCCACATCACTTGAATACAGATGCACAGAATGACTGGGAGAGCCCTGATGTGCCCATGTGCTGGACAAGCACCATGTAAGCCCCTTCCTCCAGGAAAGCAATCCCTCTGTCACTGCTGACTGTGGATATCCAAAATGACTCTGGCTGCTCTCTCTAAAGGATGTTGCTCTGTCTAAAGGATGTTTGCAGTTGGAAGAGGGGGGGAAGCAGCATGATTTATACTCTGTCAGAAATGGATTTTCTTTTCTTTAACCACACGCTACATCTAGGTACCTAGGACCAGACAAACAGCTGCTTGTTTTGCTTACTAACACCTAATTTACCCAACTCTGGTTCAGGGAGATAAGTAAAGTTCTTTATAGGAAGAGGAACAGCTGGATTATGAACACAGCAGGGAAAAGATGCCCCATGCTCTACTGCAGCTACTGCTCAGATGGTACCAATCTGTGCTCCCTGCTCAGGAGAACCCTTCTGAGTGACTGTGAACAAAGCATGAGTCCCACTTCGCCAGGAAGCATCCAAAAATGCCTGCACAAACACACAGGTAATACAGGGCTGATGCAGAAAATCACTGACAACTGCAAACTGTCCAAATCAATCCTCCCTGAAAAAAGCATTCCCTTTCCTCTGTGATCCTCTAAGCGCATCTCCCTACCCCTCGCCTGCCTTCCTGACAAATCCCTGCCATGTCCTCTCCCTGCTCATGCCATGCAAACTGGATACTCACAGTTCAACCATCTTCCTAATGTTATCATGGTTTGCTGGGTCTCTTACCAAAGCTCATTCCTGCACTGTAACCTTAAACACTTTTCTTAAAAACTATGATTCCTATGCATGGATTGCTGTCCTGATCTTTCCTTTCCTCTAGTAGCTGATTTATTAGAGATACCTAATCGCAGATGTGCCAGTTTCTCAAGAACACACCCTAATGAATTCTAAAGGAAGGACAAGCCTATATGAAAACATCAGAGCTAGCATTTCACAGCCACAACAGCCAAAGAAGCACCAAACTTAGGCCCATAGAATCATAGAATAGTTAGGGTTGGAAAGGACCTTAAGATCACCCAGTTCCAACCCCCCTGCCATGGGCAGGACACCTCACACTTAAACCATGTCACCCAAGAAATAATCACGTAATCCCATTGAGTTCTTGGTGATCCTTACAGTGTGAACAATTATTTAAAGTCATACATCTTTGGGATTTATTTCTTTTTTTAATTTCACACTATTTGAAAGAAGCCACTCAAGCCTCTCAAACCAAGATTTCTGATGCAAGAATGCCACACCGCAGACCAAAAATAGCAGAATTATGAGTGCTAAAAGTGTCTAGCAAGGCTTTTTATTTTAATTCGTATTTGAGAAACGTTTCTAGCAGCTGGAGAAAGTAAGAGCTGTATTCATAAAACCCTTGGCTATTTGCCACACAAATGGTGCTTTTATTGAGCAGGGAGCAGGAGGGGGAAATGGGGAATGTGCCTATTCCGCATCAGGAATGCGTTTCTCCGATTCATAAATCCTCCCTCTCTCCCCCAGCTGACTAAAGGAAACCTTTCTCAGTTTGCCACTGAGATGAGAGAGGGTGAGAGCGGTTCTCCAAGAGCACCGGCCCCAGACAGAGGCATTTCAGTTGAAACGACATGCTTATTAAACACACACACACTAACAGGGTTATGTGTTATAGCCCAGCCAAGGGACGCTCAGACCCAGCACAGACAACAGCAGGGATAAACCTCTCAAAGGTGCAGCCAGCCCATCATACTAACAGCCTGCCACAAAGTGTAATGTCCTGCCATAAATACATGCATTTTTCTGGACAGGTCTAAGAGTTTCCAGCCTAAAATGCCCACTCAGACACAGGCGGGGAGAAGGAATGAGTTATGAGGATGTGAAACTGAAACGTAGGAAGATTGAGGGCTAAATAAATATCTACATTTACTTCAAAACTGGGGATTGACACAGACACAACTGGAATGGGAATCAGGACTCCTGAATTCCTCCAAGCAAAGTTTTGTCCAGAACTGCAGGTAGTAGAAGGCACTAAAGATGCTTGTAAAATGCAGCTGCTAAGGCAATACCTGGACCTTGGGTTGTTCTGGGCTTAGTAACTTTGCAGCTCGGTGCTGTTAAAAATGGAGCGGTTTGGGTTAATAAGAGAGGTCTAACTTTTGGCAGATACCCAGATGGGGAGCTTAAAAGTTAAATAAAAGCCATCTAAACATTAGGGCTTGGCAGCAGCTGGGTGGAAGGTTTGGATGGGGATTTTAGACTTCAGCTCAGCTCCATCTTTCCTTCTTTGGACACTTCAACCCTTAACAGCTTGCCTAGCATCCCACAGGAGCTGAACCCAAATCCCAGGGTCCTGGCTGAGACACTTAGATGTGCAGAGACTGACCTTGTAGCACCCCTTTACCCCAGGCAGGAACATCTGCACTCCACAGTCCTGTCCAAATAACAGGTTCTGATGCTTCAACAAGCTTCACTTTAAGTATTTCTTCATTTCATACCATCTGTGTGTGGTTTAATTTTAGCCCTATTCTTGTCCTGGCTATTGTGGACGTGGAGAACATGCTGTTCCACCCTGTTTGCAGTAGTGTTCTGATATAGTGCAGCTAGACAGGGCAAGGAAACAGTGGACTGATTCTGCAAGGTCATGGATTTTTAAACAGCATTTAAATCAAGGTTGAGAAAGGCTGGGTCTACTGTACAGGCAGCAGACCAAATCCTAAACTATTCCTCAGTATGTCCCTGGAATAGATGCTCATGGGTCCAAACTGAAGGGTGAGGATAAACTTCAGGCTCCTCCCCACTAGCACATGCTGAACTAATTAGGCAAAGCCAAGAGAAGCTCTGCCAGCACTCACAGATTATGCCCTAAAAGAAAACACACTTGGCAAGCCACTGAAAAAATGCTATAAGCAGCTCACACAGTTACTGCTTTTCCTTCCATGCTGCTAGAAGTTATCTTTCAGGATTTGCTGCTGAGCTCCAGGCTACAGAGTTCCTGCAGGAATTGTATTGCCCACAACCTGGAAAAGAAAGGAGGGCAAGACTGCATGGAAATGAAAGACACCCCTCTACCTTTCCATACAGATCACCTCAAATCCATATTGTGCTTCAGAGTTGTGGATAAAGCCTATAGCACTGAGTTCATGAAAAAGGACATAATTGCTTTAAAACTAACCTCCCAAATGCCTAAATAAACCATCACCCTAATCACAGAGCATGTATAATAGAATAACAGGAATTCATTACTATTAACTTCTAATGGCATGAGGAATTTGTGCCTTTAGGAAAACCTTATCCAGAAGTTTAGGAGTAAACCACTCAGAAAACATGTCCTGCTCTCACTGCTGGTTACAGCTTTTATGCACCCAGTGTTTGCATATGCAAACGGTCTCTATTTAGCAGTCTCTTCATTAAATATGTGTTTATCATGCTGCATGCTTAAAGTATTTTGCTTTCAATGTAAGAAATACCACACTCCTTCCCCACTCTGACTCAAGGAGGGTTTTCAGCTCCCACTCCCACCAGTGCATCCTATGCTCCCATGCATTTACACTCAATACCAAAAAGAGACTATAATAGACATCAGGCCCGTTTGCATTATGTTTTTGGAGTAATACTTCCATATTGCACATTGTTATGTTATATTACAACAAGGTAATCCCAAGATTGTTTGTGAATAGCTAACCCCCAGAAAAGTTAATTTCCAACACTGCAGCATGACAGCTCAACATCTGCTCTTGGATGGTAAACGGGGTTTGATAAATAACATCAGTTGCATAATATGAATGGGAATTGCTTGGTTACAAATCTAATGTGCATAAGCCTCTCATGCATGTAGTTTCTCTAACATTCAAAAAAACCCCTTTCACATGTCACAGTTTACCCACTGCTACATTATCCCATTAGCTATCTCCTCCAAAAACAGGCTGGGAAAGCAAATCCTACTGAAAATCCTCAGATTTAGGGCTCTTACAAGTGATGGATGGTATGCTCCAAAACCCAAGCTTTTGTATAAACAGATGTACAGTGTTCCTGGTCCTTTTTTGGTCACACTGAACTGGACAAAATACAGCATCCTGATCTCTTCCCAAATGGCCTAACAGGTTCAGAGTGCTGAGCTGTCCTCTGACAGGTCAGACATGTTTGATCTTGCTTTTTAGCCCTGTATTACCTTGTATTTTGAGTGAAGAGGGTTTGGTGCCTGTGAGGAGCATCAGCAAAACGTGAGCACATGGCATGAGCCTGCGCAAGAGCTGTGAGGAACCTGTGTTTCTTCCCAGGACCCATGCACCCCACAAAGGAGTGCAAAACCCACCATGGCTTAGCATTTAGACCTAAATTCTACTGTAAACCCGGCCCTAATAGTGCAGCAGAAAGGGATGAATGCCCCAAGTGAATGGCTAAGCAGCCCACAGCATCTGTCCCCATGCCATCACACCATCATGCCTGCAGGAAGGGTGGAAACACAGCCAGCTATGATGGAGGGGTGACTCCCAACTGGCACTGGGGTGCACTAAGGGGCATAAGCATCAAAGCAAGAGAGAACAAGCCCTAGCAGGATGTATTTAATAAGCCCAAACCCAGAAAAAAATTACTGTTAACATGCAGTGTCTGGAAAAGTGGAGACAATTGGCCACAAAGGAACCAAAGGTATGTGTGGATGCACCACCCCCTTCAGCCCCCAAACACTCATATATCCTTCTGATCAAACAAGGGATTTCTTAGTGAGTAGGGGGAAAGAAAAGAAGGGAATAAAAGAAGATCTGGGAGACAGCAAATCAGCACTAAACACCCCCCAGTCTACGTTTGATTGCTATTTTAAATAAGCTGCAACCCTGCTAAGCACAGACAGATCGTTCAGAGATGGATGTGAGCAGAGGGAAGAGGTTTCTAAGCCTGCTTCACACTCAAATAGCATTTCGTGTGATCTACACCAAAAATAAAAACGCTGCTTTGTCAGACACTGGAGTCTCCATCTCCTAGCAACACCTCCCCACCCAGCCTTGTACTCCAGACCCTTCAGCTCCTGCCTGCAAGCACAGCTCTTCTCCCCAGCGTGCGCAAATGAGATGTAGATGATGTAGATGCACATACCTATATCCATACACGCATACATATATGGTTAAAACCCAGAGGAAAATCAAGCAAATCTCCCCAAATCTCCACTGCTTTCCAGGAGCAAACCAGGCTCTGCAGAACGGCTGCTCCCAGCTCCCACCCCACACTGATGGGGGTGGAAGGTGCTCACCCACTTGGTAACACACTTGCTGCCAAGCAAAGGGCTTTCTGCAAGTCTCCTGCAAACCTTAAGCTGCCAGAAATGCATCTTGTAAATGCAAAACCTGATTAATATTAATTCTGTATTTCTAGTAAACAGCTTCTGTGTGGATAACAGGCTGTGGAAACACAATGCTCTGAGATTTGGTTACCAACTTGTAGGAAACAAGCAAGACAGCAAAATAGTATGTCTACAGCAGCTCCTGTAGAACATATTAGTTTAACCACAAAAAAAATACCATTCGAGATCTCACTTACTTGTGTGGTGCTTCCCCCATTCAGGCAGGGCCAGGGCTTGCCAAGACTGGAAGAGGAGATCAAATAAACCTCACACAAGCTTGTGAGCAAAGACAGAAGAAAGCTGGTGAGGGCTCGCAATGAAAAGACTTGCATGGGCTGACAATTTGGCAGTTNGGGCTTGCCAAGACTGGAAGAGGAGATCAAATAAACCTCACACAAGCTTGTGAGCAAAGACAGAAGAAAGCTGGTGAGGGCTCGCAATGAAAAGACTTGCATGGGCTGACAATTTGGCAGTTGCCTGAAGAAGACAGAGTTTTCCCAGGCTTTCCAGTATTATTACTAATATAGTCATGTAATAATAATACATAAAATAGTAATAACAGTATTATTACTATCTTAAGTTTACTACTGTAAATACTGTTTCTTTGATACCTTCATATACATCTATTGTTCTGATTAGAATCATAGAATAGTTCGGGTTGGAAAGGACCTTAAGATCATCCAGTTCCAACTCCCCTGC